>JASANF010005539.1:0-56417 GCA_030248245.1 Trissonchulus sp. WLG1_4
AAGGGTCTCTGAGGGAACCCTGAATAGACTGCTCTTTTTGATCTGTGACTTTCTGTTTGTGAAAAACTCCTCAAAAACCATCGCTTCCAATGTAATTCGACCCGTAGAATCCGAATATGAAAGAATTGGAAGTCTATTTTAAAGTAGAAAAAAAAAATTTCAAAGTTTTACCAAGTTCCATATAAGGCACAGGGTACCAAAACTTGCTATTTTGATCCCATATGTAAAATTTGCAGTCGAATTTTATATTTAATATTAATACACAGTTCTATGTAGTTTTACATGCTAAATCAGACCCCCGACCCCCCTACTACCCGGAAGAAAAAATTGGGAACGAAATCCCTAGCCCGCCACCCATTGCCACTAGCACCCCCCACGTAAGATTCCCCCCCCCCCCCCCCCCCCCACAATTTTCACCTAAGGGGTCTCTGAGGGAAATGTGAATAGACTGCTCTTTTTGATCTGTGACTTTCTGTTTGAGAAAAACTCCTCAAAAACCATCGTTTCCTATGTAATTCGACCGTAGAATCCGAATATGAAAGAATTGGAAGTCTATTTCAAAGTAGAAAAAAAATTTTTAAAATTTTACCAAGTTCCATATAAGGCACAGGGTACCAAAACTTGCGATTTTGATCACATGGGTACCCAGTTGAGATTATATTTAATATTAATACACAGATCTATGTAGTTTTACATTCTAAATCAGGATTTGGAAGAATTGGGAACGAAATCTGAAACCAATACTAGCAGTAAGAAGCACAATTTTCAAAAGGTGATCATAGCGTAGCGCGCCAGCAGGACCAAGAGAAAAGGGACAAAAAAAAAGACCTAAAGGGTCTCTGAGGGAAATGTGAATAGACTGCTATTTTTTATCTGTGTCTTTCTGTTTGTGTAAAACTCGTCAAAAACCATCGTTTCCTATGTAATTCGACCCGTAGAATCCGAATATGAAAGAATTGGAAGTCTATTTCAAAGTAGAAAAAAAAAATTTCAAAATTTTACCAAGTTCCATATAAGGCACAGGGTACCAAAACTTGCTATTTTGATCCCATGGGTACCCAGTTGAGTTTATATTTAAGATTAATACACAGTTCTATGTAGTTTTACATGCTAAATCAGGAATTTGGTAGAATTTTTGAAGAATTGGGAACGAAATCTGAACCCATTACTAGCAGTAAGAAGCACAATTTTCACCTCGAAAAGGCTTGATTCTTTTTCCATCCCAGCCGCAGAACGCACTCGCAGCCAGGCAAGACAGCGGCGGCGTGGGGTCATTTTCACACTTTTGCGGCGAAGGACAACAGGCTAGTCCCTCTGAGGGACAGTCAAAAAAACAGCCACAAACCACCAACACAACACAAAAAACAGCCAAAGGGTCTGTGAAAGAAATGTGAATAGACTGCTCTTTTTTGATCTGTGACTTTCTGTTTGTGAAAAACTCCTCAAAAACCATCGTTTCCTATGTAATTTGACCCGTAGAATCCGAATATGAAAAAGAATTGGAAGTCTATTTCAAAGTAGAAAAAAAATTTTCAAAATTTTACCAAGTTCCATATAAGGCACAGGGTACCAAAACTTGCTATTTTGACCCCATGGGTACCCAGTTGAGTTTATATTTAATATTAATACACAGTTCTATGTAGTTTTACATGCTAAATCAGGATTTGGAAAGAATTGGGAACACCGAAATTGAACCCATTACTAGCAGTAAGATTTAGCACAATTTTCACCTAAAGGGTCTCTGAGGGAAATGTGAATAGACTGCTCTTTTTGATCTGTGACTTTCTGTTTGTGAAAAACTCCTCAAAAACCATCGTTTCCTATGTAATTGACCCGTAGCATCCGACTATGAAAGAATTGGAAGTCTATTTCAAAGTAGAAAAAAAATTTTCAAAATTTTACCAAGTTCCATATAAGGCACAGGGTACCAAAACTTGCTATTTTGATCCCATGGGTACCCCAGTTGAGTTTATATTTAATATTAATACACAGTTCTATGTAGTTTTACATGCTAAATCAGGATTTGGAAGAATCGGGAACGAAATTTTAACTACAGAATAAAATCCATTCCAAAAAAAAAAAAACAAAAAAAAAAAAAAAAAAAAAAACAAAAAAAAACAAAACAAAAAAAAAAAACCAAAAAAAAAAACAAAAAAACAAAAACCAAAAAACAAAAAACAAAAAAAAAACATAACTAAACAGAAAAGATAACCGAAATCTAGACATTGTACTAGCAGTCTAAGATGCACAATTTTCACCTAAAGGGCCAAAAACAAAAAAAAAAAAAAAAAAAACAAAAAAAAAAAAAAAACAAAAAAAAAAAAAAAATAAAAAAAAAAAAGGGCATAGCAAAGAAAAAAAGAGAGCAAAATATGTAAGATATGACCACTAACTTTTTTAAAAGTTAAAGTTAAAGTATTTCCCCTAACTTTTTTAAATAAAGTTATATTAAGATCCAAAACTTTTTTAGTTAAAGTTATAAAGAGTTGTTTTAGACAGATAAATATATTTTACAGCTTTATACATAATGACACTGCGTAACCTTAGTCACAGATCACAGATCAAAAAGAGCAGTCTATTCACATTTCCCTCAGAGACCCTTTAGGTGAAAATTGTGCATCTTACTGCTAGTAATGGGTCTAGATTTCGTTCGCAATTCTTCCATATCCTGATTTAGCATGTAAAACTACACAGAACTGTGCAATAATATTTAATATAAACTCAACTGGGTACCCATGAGATCAAAATAGCAAGTTTTGGTACCCTGTGCCTTATATGGAACTTGGTAAAATTTTGAAAATTTTTTTTCTACTTTGAAATAGACTTCCAATTTTTTCATATTCGGATTCTACGGGTCGAATTACATAGGAAACGATGGTTTTTGAGGAGTTTTTCACAAACAGAAAGTCACAGATCAAAAAGAGCAGTCTATTCACATTTCCCTCAGAGACCCTTTAGGCTCGATTCATACTTTCGTCCGTATGTCCGTTCAGCCGACAAAATGACGAAATAATGACGTCACAGCCGCTGGCTGATCTACTGCACTAGGCTGCGAGTGACGTCATCCTGCAGGCTGAACGGACATACGGACAAAAGTATGAATCGAGCCTTAGGTGAAAATTGTGCTTCTTACTGCTAGTAATGGGTTCAGATTTCGTTCCCAATTCTTCCAAATCCTGATTTAGCATGTAAAACTACATAGAACTGTGTATTAATATTAAATATAAACTCAACTGGGTACCCATGGGATCAAAATAGCAAGTTTTGGTACCCTGTGCCTTATATGGAACTTGGTAAAATTTTGAAAATTTTTTTTCTACTTTGAAATAGACTTCCAATTCTTTCATATTCGGATTCTACGGGTCGAATTACATAGGAAACGATGGTTTTTGAGGAGTTTTTCACAAACAGAAAGTCACAGATCAAAAAGAGCAGTCTATTCACATTTCCCTCAGAGACCCTTTAGGCTCGATTCATACTTTCGTCCGTATGTCCGTTCAGCCGACAAAATGACGAAATAATGACGTCACAGCCGCTGGCTGATCTACTGCACTAGGCTGCGAGTGACGTCATCCTGCAGGCTGAACGGACATACGGACAAAAGTATGAATCGAGCCTTAGGTGAAAATTGTGCTTCTTACTGATAGTAATGGGTTCAGATTTCGTTCCCAATTCTTCCAAATCCTGATTTAGCATGTAAAACTACATAGAACTGTGTATTAATATTAAATATAAACTCAACTGGGTGCCCATGGGATCAAAATAGCAAGTTTTGGTACCCTGTGCCTTATAGGGCAAAAAACAACCCAACAAGCAAAGCCAAAACCCAAAACCAACTTGGTAAAATTTTGAAAATTTTTTTCTACTTTGAAATAGATTTCCAATTCTTTCATATTCGGATTCTACGGGTCGAATTACATAGGAAACGATGGTTTTTGAGGAGTTTTTCGCAAACAGAAAGTCACAGATCAAAAAGAGCAGTCTATTCACATTTCCCTCAGAGACCCTTTAGGTGAAAATTGTGCATCTTACTGCTAGTAATGGGTCTAGATTTCGTTCCCAATTCTTCCATATCCTGATTTAGCATGTAAAACTACACAGAACCGTGCAATAATATTTAATATAAACTCAACTGGGTACCCATGAGATCAAAATAGCAAGTTTTGGTACCCTGTGCCTTATATGGAACTTGGTAAAATTTTGAAAATTTTTTTTCTACTTTGAAATAGACTTCCAATTCTTTCATATTCGGATTCTACGGGTCGAATTACATAGGAAACGATGGTTTTTGAGGAGTTTTTCACAAACAGAAAGTCACAGATCAAAAAGAGCAGTCTATTCACATTTCCCTCAGAGACCCTTTAGGCTCGATTCATACTTTCGTCCGTATGTCCGTTCAGCCGACAAAATGACGAAATAATGACGTCACAGCCGCTGGCTGATCTACTGCACTAGGCTGCGAGTGACGTCATCCTGCAGGCTGAACGGACATACGGACAAAAGTATGAATCGAGCCTTAGGTGAAAATTGTGCTTCTTACTGCTAGTAATGGGTTCAGATTTCGTTCCCAATTCTTCCAAATCCTGATTTAGCATGTAAAACTACATAGAACTGTGTATTAATATTAAATATAAACTCAACTGGGTACCCATGGGATCAAAATAGCAAGTTTTGGTACCCTGTGCCTTATATGGAACTTGGTAAAATTTTGAAAATTTTTTTTCTACTTTGAAATAGACTTCCAATTCTTTCATATTCGGATTCTACGGGTCGAATTACATAGGAAACGATGGTTTTTGAGGAGTTTTTCACAAACAGAAAGTCACAGATCAAAAAGAGCAGTCTATTCACATTTCCCTCAGAGACCCTTTAGGCTCGATTCATACTTTCGTCCGTATGTCCGTTCAGCCGACAAAATGACGAAATAATGACGTCACAGCCGCTGGCTGATCTACTGCACTAGGCTGCGAGTGACGTCATCCTGCAGGCTGAACGGACATACGGACAAAAGTATGAATCGAGCCTTAGGTGAAAATTGTGCTTCTTACTGCTAGTAATGGGTTCAGATTTCGTTCCCAATTCTTCCAAATCCTGATTTAGCATGTAAAACTACATAGAACTGTGTATTAATATTAAATATAAACTCAACTGGGTACCCATGGGATCAAAATAGCAAGTTTTGGTACCCTGTGCCTTATATGGAACTTGGTAAAATTTTGAAAATTTTTTTTCTACTTTGAAATAGACTTCCAATTCTTTCATATTCGGATTCTACGGGTCGAATTACATAGGAAACGATGGTTTTTGAGGAGTTTTTCTCAAACAGAAAGTCACAGATCAAAAAGAGCAGTCTATTCACATTTCCCTCAGAGACCCTTTAGGTGAAAATTGTGCATCTTACTGCTAGTAATGGGTCTAGATTTCGTTCCCAATTCTTCCATATCCTGATTTAGCATGTAAAACTACATAGAACTGTGCAATAATATTTAATATAAACTCAACTGGGTACCCATGAGATCAAAATATCAAGTTTTGGTACCCTGTGCCTTATATGGAACTTGGTAAAATTTTGAATTTTTTTTCTACTTTAAAATACACTTCCAATTTTTTCATATTCGGATTCTACGTGTCGAATTACATAGGAAACGATGGTTTTTGAGGAGTTTTTCTCAAACAGAAAGTCACAGATCAAAAAGACTCTATCACCCAATAAAAATATAAAAAAAAAAAAAAAATAAATTTTTTTAAAAAAAAAAAAACTCGAGTTTTACTGTGTTTATAGTGGTTCAAGGCTAAGTTATCACCACGGCCAGAGATGCGCCACAGATTTAAATTTTACAGCACTGTACTTAGGTAGCCTTAACAATGCTCGAGGCTATGTTTTTAAGAAATTTCACTCTTTTTTTAGTACTTCAAATTGCGGTGAAACTTGCTAAAAACTCGAGTTTTACTGTTTTTATAGTGGTTCAAGGCTAAGTTATCACCACAGCCAGAGATGCGCCACAGATTTAAATTTTACAGCACTGTATTTAGGTAGCCTTAGCAATGCTCGAGGCTATGTTTCCAAGAAATTTCACTCTTTTTTAGTACTTCAAAAAGCGGTGAAACTTGCTAAAAACTCGAGTTTTACTGTGTATATAGTGGTTCAAGGCTAAGTTATCACCACGACCAGAGATGCGCTACAGATTTAAATTTTACAGCACTGTACTTAGGTAGCCTTAACAATGCTCGAGGCTATGTTTTCAAGAAATTTCACTCTTTTTTTAGTACTTCAAATTGCGGTGAAACTTGCTAAAAACTCGAGTTTTACTGTGTTTATAGTGGTTCAAGGCTAAGTTATCACCACGGCCAGAGATGCGCTACAGATTTAAATTTTACAGCACTGTACTTAGGTAGCCTTAACAATGCTCGAGGCTATGTTTTCAAGAAATTTCACTCTTTTTTTAGTACTTCAAAAAGCGGTGAAACTTGCTAAAAACTCGAGTTTTACTGTGTTTATAGTGGTTCAAGGCTAAGTTATCACCACGACCAGAGATGCGCTACAGATTTAAATTTTACAGCACTGTACTTAGGTAGCCTTAACAATGCTCGAGGCTATGTTTTTAAGAAATTTCACTCTTTTTTTAGTACTTCAAATTGCGGTGAAACTTGCTAAAAACTCGAGTTTTACTGTTTTTATAGTGGTTCAAGGCTAAGTTATCACCACAGCCAGAGATGCGCCACAGATTTAAATTTTACAGCACTGTATTTAGGTAGCCTTAGCAATGCTCGAGGCTATGTTTCCAAGAAATTTCACTCTTTTTTAGTACTTCAAAAAGCGGTGAAACTTGCTAAAAACTCGAGTTTTACTGTGTATATAGTGGTTCAAGGCTAAGTTATCACCACGACCAGAGATGCGCTACAGATTTAAATTTTACAGCACTGTACTTAGGTAGCCTTAACAATGCTCGAGGCTATGTTTTCAAGAAATTTCACTCTTTTTTTAGTACTTCAAAAAGCGGTGAAACTTGCTAAAAACTCGAGTTTTACTGTGTTTATAGTGGTTCAAGGCTAAGTTATGACGACAGCCAGAGATGCGCCACAGATTTAAATTTTACAGCACTGTACTTAGGTAGCCTTAGCAATGCTCGAGGCTATGTTTTCAAGAAATTTCACTCTTTTTTTAGTACTTAAAATTGCGGTGAAACTTGCTAAATACTCGAGTTTTACTGTGTTTATAGTGGTTCAAGGCTAAGTTATCACCACAGCCAGAGATGCGCCACAGATTTAAATTTTACATCACTGTACTTAGGTAGCCTTAGCAATGCTCGAGGCTATGTTTTCAAGAAATTTCACTCTTTTTAGTCTTCAAACTGTGAAACTTGCTAAAAACTCGAGTTTTACTGTGTTCATAGTTCTTCCAATCCTAATTTAGCATGAAAACCATAGAACTGTGCCACTAATATTAAATTTTAACTCAGACTGGGTACCCTTAGGTAGCCTTAGCAATTTTGGTACACTGTGCCTTGTATGGAACTTGGTAAAATTTTTAAAAAAATTTTTCTACTTCGAAATAGACTTCCAATTCTTTCATATTCGGATTCTACGGGTCGAATTACATAGGAAACGATTGTTTTTGAGGAGTTTTTCTCAAACAGAAAGTCACAGATCAAAAAGAGCAGTCTATTCACATTTCCCTCAGAGACCCTTTAGGTGAAAATTGTGCATCTTACTGCTAGTAATGGGTCTAGATTTCGTTCCCAATTCTTCCATATCCTGATTTAGCATGTAAAACTACATAGAACTGTGCAATAATATTTAATATAAACTCAACTGGGTACCCATGAGATCAAAATATCAAGTTTTGGTACCCTGTGCCTTATATGGAACTTGGTAAAATTTTGAAAATTTTTTTCTACTTTGAAATAGACTTCCAATGCTTTCATATTCGAATTCTACGGGTCGAATTACATAGGAAACGATGGTTTTTGAGGAGTTTTTCTCAAACAGAAAGTCACAGATCAAAAAGATGCTAAAAACTCGAGTTTTACTGTGTTTATAGTGGTTCAAGGCTAAGTTATCACCACAGCCAGAGATGCGCCACAGATTTAAATTTTACAGCACTGTATTTAGGTAGCCTTAGCAATGCTTGAGGCTATGTTTCCAAGAAATTTCACTCTTTTTTAGTACTTCAAATTGCGGTGAAACTTGCTAAAAACTCGAGTTTTACTGTTTTTATAGTGGTTCAAGGCTAAGTTATCACCACAGCCAGAGATGCGCCACAGATTTAAATTTTACAGCACTGTATTTAGGTAGCCTTAGCAATGCTCGAGGCTATGTTTCCAAGAAATTTCACTCTTTTTTAGTACTTCAAAAATCGGTGAAACTTGCTAAATACTCGAGTTTTACTGTGTTTATAGTGGTTCAAGGCTAAGTTATCACCACGACCAGAGATGCGCTACAGATTTAAATTTTACAGCACTGTACTTAGGTAGCTTTAACAATGCTCGAGGCTATGTTTTTAAGAAATTTCACTCTTTTTTTAGTACTTCAAATTGCGGTGAAACTTGCTAAAAACTCGAGTTTTACTGTTTTTATAGTGGTTCAAGGCTAAGTTATTACCACAGCCAGAGATGCGCCACAGATTTAAATTTTACAGCACTGTATTTAGGTAGCCTTAGCAATGCTCGAGGCTATGTTTCCAAGAAATTTCACTCTTTTTTAGTACTTCAAAAAGCGGTGAAACTTGCTAAAAACTCGAGTTTTACTGTGTATATAGTGGTTCAAGGCTAAGTTATCACCACGACCAGAGATGCGCTACAGATTTAAATTTTACAGCACTGTACTTAGGTAGCCTTAACAATGCTCGAGGCTATGTTTTCAAGAAATTTCACTCTTTTTTAGTACTTCAAAAAGCGGTGAAACTTGCTAAATACTCGAGTTTTACTGTGTTTATAGTGGTTCAAGGCTAAGTTATCACCACGACCAGAGATGCGCTACAGATTTAAAATTTACAGCACTGTACTTAGGTAGCCTTAACAATGCTCGAGGCTATGTTTCCAAGAAATTTCACTCTTTTTTTAGTACTTAAAATTGCGGTGAAACTTGCTAAATACTCGAGTTTTACTGTGTTTATAGTGGTTGAAGGCTAAGTTATCACCACAGCCAGAGATGCGCCACAGATTTAAATTTTACATCACTGTACTTAGCAGTCTATTCACATTTCCCTCAGAGACCCTTTAGGTGAAAATTGTGCATCTTACTGCTAGTAATGGGTTCAGATTTCGTTCCTAATTCTTCCAAATCCTGATTTAGCATGTAAAACTGCATAGAATTGTGCATTAATATTAAATATAAACTCAACTGGGTACCCATGAGATCAAAATAGCAAGTTTTGGTACCCTGTGCCTTGTATGGAACTTGGTAAAATTTTTAAAAAAATTTTTCTACTTCGAAATAGACTTCCAATTCTTTCATATTCGGATTCTACGGGTCGAATTACACAGGAAACAATGTTTTTTTAAAGGAATTTAGTCTAAAAACACCTGTAGAACACCTCCTTGTGCCACAACTGGAACATTTTGTAACATTGTTCCAATGTAGGCACAATTCAATTTTTAGTTGCCAATATGGAAAAGGTTCTTCAAAGGGCCTTATTGTGGTATATAATGACTAAAAACACCCGTAGAACACCTTTTGAAAACCCTTGTGCCGATATTGGAACATTTGTAACATTGTTCCAATATAGGCACAGTTCAATTTTTACTTGCCAGTATGGAAAAAGGATCTTTAAAGGGCCTTATTTGTGGGATATAATGACTAAAAACACCCGTAGAACACCTTTTGAAGACCCTTGTGCCGATATTGGAACATTTGTAACATTGTTCCAATATAGGCACAATTAGATTTTTACTTGCCAATATGGGAAAAGGATCTTTAAAGGGCCTTATTGTGGGATGTATTGACTAAAAACACCCTCAGAACACCTTTTGAAGACCCTTTTGCCGATATTGGAACATTTGTAACATTGTTCCAATATAGGCACAATTCGATTTTTACTTGCCAATATGGGAAAAGGATCTTTAAAGGGCCTTATTGTGGGATATAATGACTAAAAACACCCGTAGAACACCTTTTAAAGACCCTTGTGCCAGTATTGGAACATTTTGTAACTTTGTTCCAATATAGGCACAAATCACACTTTACATGCCTATATGGGAACAAGATGTTTAGTGGGCCTAATTGTGTGATATAATGACTTAAAACACCCGTAGAACACCTTTGGGACACCTCTGTGCCAGTATTGGAACATTTTGTAACATTGTTCCAATATAGGCACAATTCACACTTTACATGCCTATATGGGAACAATATGTTTAGTGGGCCTAATTGTGTGATATAATGACTTAAAACACCCGTAGAACACCTTTGGGACACCTTTGTGCCAGTATTGGAACATTTTGTAACATTGTTCCAATATAGGCACAAATCACTTTTTACATGCCTACATGGGAACAATATGTTTAGTGGGCCTAATTGTGTCATATAATGACTTAAAACACCCGTAGAACACCTTTCGGACACCTTTGTACCAGTATTGGAACATTTTGTAACATTGTTCCAATATAGGCACAAATCACACTTTACATGCCTATATGGGAACAATATGTTTAGTGGGCCTAATTGTGTCATATAATGACTTAAAACACTTGTAGAACACCTTTGGGACACCTTTGTGCCAATATTGGAACATTTTGTAACATTGTTCCAATATAGGCACAATTCAATCTTTACTTGCCAATATAGGAACAATTCAGTCTTTACTTGCCAATATAGGCACAATTCAATCTTTACTTGCCAATATAGGCACAAACTCAATCTTTACATGACCTTCCAAATCTTTACTTGCCAATATAGGCACACTCAATCTTTACTTGCCAATATAGGCACAAAGTTGCATCTTTACTTGCCTATATTGGCAAGTAAAGACACACTTATTTTTGATAGATTTCGTTGTGACGTTCTTGCAGTGCTGAGGATATTCTACGAAATTCTACGAGGATATTCTATTCTAAAACGCGGCACTTAAAATTTTTTAAAGCCAGCATATCATGTCACGACAAACTAACTATCAATTTTAAGCTTATTTTCCTGCTAACAGTGATAGTCAAAAAAGTTCTCATCTGACAAATACAGAACGCCAGTTATAAAACATGATCACTATGGCCAACTTTAAAATTTGCATGTAAAACGGATCATTGTGGCACAAAAGGTCGTACGTAATGAGTCAG
Source organism: Trissonchulus sp. WLG1_4 (assembly GCA_030248245.1). Lineage (NCBI taxonomy): Eukaryota > Metazoa > Nematoda > Enoplea > Enoplida > Ironidae > Trissonchulus > Trissonchulus sp. WLG1_4. The sequence goes on from JASANF010005539.1 coordinate 11,271, forward strand.
TGAGTCACTTTAAAAATAAATCTAGTGTTTCATAATTATAAGTTTTGCAATCTTATTTGTCACATGGCCTCTACGTAACTAGGCATGCTACAAATCTCTGATATGTGCGGCTCCTGTAATCTCTTAACTTCTAAGACTGCAGTCAGGGATTTGTTGCACTCTCTGAACACACGGTAAGCATAGGCGAATTCGACGCAGCGTGCACTCAAAAATTTGTCGCACGCTTGCTAGAAGTAAGAAAGAACCTTAAAAAGAACGCAAAGAATCGAACCATCGAGCAGCACATCATCAAGGTCCGTATTCGTCCATCATAACCACTCGACCACGACTGCTCAGGGGTGGACGCGGGTCGTGGGTACCCGCGGGTACCCGCGGGTACACGCGGGTTGGGTTGGGTTGGGTCGGAAAATTTGCGCCGTGGGTCGACCCGCGGGTACCCACTTCAGGCTGCGCGGGTCGAAAAAATTTTTTCCAACCCGCGTAAACTGGAACCTGGTTCCACCTTGGTTTTTATAGTCCTGCCAGAAAAGTTTCTGATACGTCTCCAATTGACAAAATTTGGCCTAAAAATTAAAAAAATCTAAAAAATTTTTCCTGGGGGCTGCTGCCCCCAGACGCCTGCAAACTCTATGGCTTGCCATTCCTTATTGTTAACTTCAACGAAAGCTTATATATGCTTGTGTAATATACTGTCTGATATGAAATTTCCATCTTTTGTTTTTAATTTACCTGTCGGACAATTTTTTTGATTACGTTTCCAGTTGACTAAATTTGTCAAAAAAATAGAAAAAACTCCATTTTTCCTTTTCCAAAAACCCCTAGACCCCCGCAACAGTTAGTTTATTTACTTTAAATTACCAAATTTACATTTTGTCATGTAAGCCACTTCGCCAATAAGTGTAAAAATAATTGGATTTTGGGGGCTGAGCTCAGACCCCGCAATAGTGAGTTTAAATAAGTCAGCAAGGACAAGGTAGGACACCCCTTTTTCAAAATCTTGGCTACACGCCCCTGTTTGATGTACGTTATGGTTATAGTGTGGTGGGTCAAGGTGGGTCGCGGATCGGGTTTTACGGCGAGGGTTGGGTTGCGGGTTACCTGCGAGGGTCGAGCTGTGGGTTGGGTTGGGTCGCGGGTCGAAAATTTCGACCCGAGTCCACCCCTGCGGCTGCTTCAGAACCAGTTAATTATAACCCAAGTTGTGATAAAATTAAAGTGCGTACAGTGCGAAGGGCTGTCGTAGTCTCCTTTTGGTTAATAAACAAGTAAACTAGTAAATAAACACCAGTTAATTAGTTGTTCCGTCTCAATAATAATGTCATTTATTATTATTCTGTTTAATAACTTCTAACTCTCTGACTCAATAATGTTGTCATTTAAACATTTGCCATCCAAGGTAGCGTAGCCGAGTGGTCTAAGGCGCTGACTCTGAGACTAGATGTCAGTTGTGCGTGGGTTCGAATCCTACCGCTACCAATATATTTTGTTTTTCACCTGTGTTAAGGCCATGTGACAAGTCTGTTGTAGCATGGCTAGCACTGATATTAGTATGCAACTCTGCTTGGAAAGCCCTCGCGCAAAGCACTCGTGCTTTACACTCGGAGCTTTCCAACGCATCGTGCATACAAATATCTGAGTGCACTCGCATGCTACAACCCTTTCTTGTTACATCACAATTTACAGTATGCTTAGTTCACAACACCTAAACGACTCACACGGTGGCGTTCATTGCGCGTAAGCCAGCTGCTGATGACGGTTAAGTCACCCGCTCACCCTGTTCTGTTACAGCGGAAAAGCGACCCTACTCCATCGCCGTGCAACTGCGCAACTGAATATCAATTATGCTTCAAAATATCTTGTTTTTACGCGCTAATGAGCAGTCTATGGAACATTGTTGCGACAGTTTCTGTCCTTTTGCTTTAAACTTACTGTATGTAAATCTACTTTTACTGTCTACTTGACAGTTACGCAAACGAGAGCAGGACGTCGTTGGCAAAAGATAGGTAAGGTTGGGTGTGTACGTACGTGCAGCTGTGTTATTTGCTGACCTGCCATCAAATTAACACAGGAATAATTGCATTTGTGTGCTCTTGCTGCACACAGCTGCACTATAGTATATACGCGGCGGCCGAGGCCGCCGCGTAAAAAAACTGAAGTCGTCAGTCTTTAACAATAGTTGGAGCTCGATTCAAAAATGCAGGTAAACGTCTACGAAAAGCGATTTTTTTCTTTTTTTACTCCAGTCTTAAGAGTTTAGGGTTATAAAAACCCTCATCAGATGGCATCCGTTAAGCGGCCTAACTGGCCTTTTGGCTTAAATTCCAAGTGCCCCGTGGTTTGCAGCAAAACAATTATAAATAGGATAGTACATATAAGTATGTTAACAAGTCTAGTTTGTCTAGTTTAGACGTGTTTGATCATGGGTGAAAATTTATGGTTTAACAATAAAATTTTAAAACTAGCAAAAATTTTAAAAATTTCTAATTTTTTGCAAGGCATTGAGATCTGATCACACATAGTGTGATCCGTGTTGTCAGCCCGTTAAGCAAAGGCTTAATGGGCCATAACTTTTGATAGCGTAGAGATACTACAATAATATTAGCAGCACTTATAAACAAATTCAGAGAGCTTTCAAAAGATGAGCGACATGGCCCTGTCACTTTACGTCAAGCTTGCGTCATAATTTGGAATTTGAACGTTTAAATGTGAATGGTATATGTCAATCATTTGTAAGCGCCTACTGTTCTGCGTTGAAAGGCGTCAATTTTATGTTTTCACTTGAACGTTGAAGCAAGTTATAACGGTTTGCAGATTTGCTAATTAAACGACACTATAGTAGGTATCATTACATTTATTGTAGTAGATGTTCGAGCCCGAAACTGTCAGTATATGATTTTTTAATTTTTCTTCATTTAATTTTTTTTAATTTACTTTGTTTAAGTTAAACGGTTTCCTTTACAAACTGACTTTTATAGAAAAAATTTTGGCCACGTTGTCGGCTATCCTATACCAAAAAATGCCGTTTCTGCTTTCAGCCGATCCTGAGTTACTATTTTTGGGCAAAAAGTAACAAGCCCAGTGAGTCTAGGTTTCAAATCAAATTAAATTAAAAGCTGTGGTTAATCCATATTAGACAAAAAACTATATTTAAATTTTGATTGTATACCAGATATTGTTTATTAACTGATCGATTTAATCGTTCTTGTGCCGTGTGCTGATGTTACATGTGAGCAACCGCGCACACAGAAATCTCTAGTCTTCCCTGCAGTCCTAGAGCGCTACTTGCCTAAAGTCTGAACGAAGTCCTCTACCGTATTACGTCAAGCAAAGCCATAGGAGTTGTATTCAAAGCTGGGACTTCGATTTAAAACTACTTGGTGTCCACTTCTTACCGCTCCCAAAACAAATTTGTCATATGCAGCGCTGAATGTAAAAAAACTGTCGAAAAGTGTCGATTTAGCATTATTTGTCAAGCAAGATTAGATTGATAAATTGATGAAAACTTGCTTGGATCATTCAAGCTTTTATTTCATGTGCATACTGCGGCAAAATTTTCATTTTTTGAACTATTTTGCTAGCTTCAAAAAAATTTTCGACACAATATAAAACCAATATACATCTTTTATGTCCAAAGCCGTTCAGTTTCTATCCCTTGTGCATTAAACACTGCAACTTGCGAATTGTGAGTTTAGCCAAAAGGCTCCTGCTACTAAGGTGTTAAACTGAAACAATTGCACAACAATTAATCTCTTCATTGAACATCAAAAGAACCGGTTGTCCAAACCAAGAAAAAATGCAAAAAACAAAACAAAAAAAACGATGCACAAAAAACATTGCACTGCATTGTTAAAAATTTTCAATATGACTTCAAATGTTAACTGTTGAGCTTGGCATTAGAACGTTTAAAAATCATGATTCCGAGAATTGCAATTGCTACAATAGCCAAAGCGACAGCTAAAGACACGCCCACAAGCAGAAGTATGTGCACACAGTTGGTGCCAAAGGTTAGATCAGGCATTTTGCAGACACCTAAACAAAAAAGTCACATGTTAAATAATCTGAAAATTGACTTAGGTTATTAGCTATTTTTTAGTTCTTATTTAGTTTATTAGATAAAAACTATTTATATGAACTAAACTCTATAAAACTCAGTTCTACTTCATTGTCCATGAATGTCGAGGGTCAAGTTTAAAAAATTTATACTATCGTAAGACACACCCAAACAGGACTAAACTAAATTTCAGTCTATTATCGATGCTTTTTTTAACGATTTAGAAATTTATTTTTGATTACGTTTGCAAGCGGCTTCGTGTTTTTGGGTCCAAGCGCCTCCTAGCAAGCATATAATGACTGGTGGTTCGTCACTTTCGTAACCGGAACGACATTTGAGTGTCAAAACAGTGCCTTCGAAATATGGCTTATCTTCAACGCCTTCGTAGGAAACGTTGCTAGCTTCAGGAAACTGTTCGCAAAGTTCTGAAATTAAGTCAGTATTTAAATTTAATTTGCTTGCATGCTCTCTATGTATTTCACATACTCATAAGCATATATCGGATATATACGTATTAGATGTTTTAACAACATATTTGCCAAATTATACCTCTATTCATTAGTCGCGTTATTCCTGCTGCGCCACAGCGCAGCAGGCTTCTTTAGATGAGTATTCGGATAATAACGTGTATTTTAAGGATTTGTGTGTCGTTTGTGTATTTTCATCAATCTCTGTGCGGCTGTATGTGAGCATGAATGTGTGTGCGCAATGTGTCTGCTACTGCAGCTGTGTTCAGTACGCGGCTGGCTGCAATTTTACATATATGTACGTATGTATGCACACAACTTTGCAGATAATAAAGTTCATTTGCATATTGAATTGTCTGAACGATTTACAGTTATAATTTTGCACTAATACAAAGCATAAACAATATACAAATGTTTGGCACACATTTCATTGCACTATATAGACAATTACATTTGTGAAGACTCAAATTATATACATTGTTCTCACATTGTTCACTGTTTCACCTACATAGTCTCGTTCGCGTACACAGACCGTTCATAAGTAAAACTTTTCAAGTTTTCAAGTATTTTCTATCAACATACTGCTTAAAATAAACAAACTCATGGACACTAAGACAAATCACTAAATCAGCCCACTATTTTGAGAAAAATAAGCAGACTTAAAACTTAAAATTCACTGTTCTGACAAGCACGGGGTTACCACAAAGCATCGTTTATTAACAGCAATTTAAACGCATCTCATGAAATCGGCATTTGTTTTAAGCATTCAAAAAAATATTGCGTACCTAGCCAAAAACAGAATCGAAATTGGTCAGCACATTTATATAATAATATTTACAGCATCGACTGTTAATGGTATTTGCTGCGCAGCAGATTTCATTTCACGGAGTGATAATATAAGTTTAACAGCGTTAGGCCCATTTTGCATTAGGCTTTGCTTGTTTTTTACCAGTTTCGACATACAAGGCTACGCTTTCAAAGTAATAAATCCTTAAATCACTTTTCAAACAACAGTACTTCACCGCTGACTGACTGTAAAACTACCCATTTATCTTTGGTGGTTTAACTGATTCGTCGAGAGTCAAGCGGGTAAAGATTCAGGTTTAGGTTCAGCTTAACCTTAGTATTAACTGGTTAACTGATTCAAATATTAACAATGCATTCAAACAACCACAACTTGCAAGCCCAGATCTATTCAGGCAAATTTTGACGTACTAGATCAATTATGTGCTTGTTAATTTAAATCCAAATATAATCCGCTAAATGCTAATCTAGATTAAGCACACGTAAAGTCAGTATATTAACTTTTGCAAATTGGCGGCTGCGACCAAGTTCCGTCCTCCAAACACCGACTGACCGCCTCTCCGCTCAATAAATAGCCAGAGTTGCAGGAATAGGTCACTTGCACATTTTCAGTCACAAGTGTCCCCTGGCTGCGGGATGAAACAGAATCGCTAACTTCGGGTTCTGGGTTGCAGATTTCTACAGCCAGGACATATATTTGGTAGAATAAAGCAAGCGCACTTGTATTATGGCAAGTAGGAGTATTGGAAATACAAATTTCGACATGATTTATTGTTAAGTCATTAAATTTTATTTATACCTTCCTTTTACAAATATACTGTTTGCGAACCAAAAGAAGAAACAAAAAATAGGGTAGTTCTTTAGTCTTCTAAGTGCTAGTTCTAAAGACACAATTAGACAAGAAATAAGCATTAAAACACTAAAAATAAGGACTAGTAGGCATTAGCTGAAATAGTCCATCAGTCAGATAGATGCGCATATTTTGACTTTACAAATCGTTTATTTTTTTAGTAGTCATTTCTAAAAAATATTAATTTCAATGACAAACTTATGCAGTTGGGGGGTGTGGTCCAAAGTCCGTCGTTTTGGCAGCGACTAACGGAGTCTCCTTCCATTTGGTAGCCCGCATTACAAGTGAACGTGATCTCAACGTTGTCCGTTACCAGTGTCCCTTCCGTACGGCTTGACGTAGAGAAATTGACTTCTGGGTCGGCGGAACACATTTCTAGAGCAAAATAAAACTTGTGCAAGAATTAGGGTTAATTGCTCAGTTTTTCATTAATCAGTTCAGTTGTTATTTACTTACATACCGATTATTCTTAGTTGTAGTTGCTATAACGAGTTTGTCCTATTGCTCCAACGACTTTAACATAATTTAATAATAAAAATAGACTCGCAAAGCTGAATTTGTGTTTGCTGAATGCAGATATCCAGTATGTACGATATTTGCTTACATATGTGTGTATGGATGTATACATTCAAGTGTCACCTAGGTACGATGCCCAATGGTACACCTAGTGCAGCAAATTTTGAAATATTCAAAAATAGTTAAAACCATTGGCAATAAAAATTTAGTACTTGTGCAAGTTGGTACGTTTATCCATTGCCCTTCAGGATTGCATAGAATTTTTTCTGGGCCGACAAGTTGATAGGTTGAATCACAAACTACGTTCAACGTGTCGCCTTCAACGTAGGCAACTTCTGGTTCGGTTTCTACACGACCGTTGGCAATAGATGGAACAGCAGAACACAGACCTGAATATTAGAACTTTTTTAGATACTTTTTTAGATAAATATTAGAATATTAAAATTTTTGTAAAAGCTCGAAAATTGTTTATAAATATATACAGTTATTATTTTTCACGGTTAGTCCTAGCATTGTTTTGCTTAGTTTATGAAATTTTAAACTCAGTTTGAGCCACATTTTAGTTTAGACACCGTTTTAGTACTTCACCCGGATGCGTTACATTTTAGTAAAAGAGCTTCATTCTGGAGGCATATCTCAAGATAAAGCGATACATGACTAACATAAAACAAAAACGAACGTGGACATATCTTGGTGGTATAATTATACCAGAGGTGGTTCAGCTTCACTTCCTGAATTTTTTGTTCTGAATCGACATCGAAGCATGCGTAGTCAACTCCGCGCCGAGTGAACGATAAATATGGAAGGATTGGCTCTCTTTCTATAAAAAAACAAAACCTCATAAAAAAAATTGACGGTCAAAAAAAGGGGGGATTCTTATTTAATAACATCTGCATTCGTTTGACGTTTGACATAAGAAAATGTTGAAACCACATAACTCTGAATCTGCAGACCACCGTTCTACCATTCAAGCTACTGGACAATTTCTTAGTTGCCAATAATTTTTTTAAGTATCTAACCTGTGGAGAGCAAAAACTTACTTACTTACTAAAGGTTATAACTAAAAACTGAAAGCTGAATTAAGAAATAAAAGAAATACGTAATATGTCTACCAATAGGTGTCGCAGCCGAGTGTTTAGAGCAATGGAGAACGAATTCAAAAATTGGCAGTTTTACAACCACGTTTTCAAATCTCCTTTAGCAAGAGACTAAGGTCACACATGCTGCTGCCAACCTACCAATCCATCCCCGCTGAGTCAATATGAACCTCGGCTAACGGTAATTTAGCTCTTATTTAACCCATTTCGCGTCCCTACCTTTTTCACACACGAGCATATTTAGCGTTGTGTTGTCGCAGAAGTTTTCGTGAATTGTTTTACTGCCCAAATTCAATAAAATGCAAGGCGGCACAATAAGACCGTCGGGAAACGGGTAGTAGGGATTCATTCGGTTGCTTTTGACGCCGTCCGCCCAGTCAAGTCGCTTCGGGAAAGGGTCTTGTGACTCTTGGCTGTCTTTTGCGTTGAGCCAAAACGCAGGAATGTTGCTGAAATAGACTACAATTTGGCAGCCTTATTTTGACTTGTTTATTTCGACTTCACGAAAAGAAACGATTGATGCACTATTGCAACGTATAACCAGAAATTGCTGAACCCTGAGACAAAAGTTGTTTCGTTTTTTTGTGACTACTCGCTGTACTCTCTGTGCTTGCAATTTGTTCTTTTTGTAATGGAGTTTTATCTACTGGGTCCATCGTTATGGGGTCAAATATTAGTCGCTTTTAGTAAAAGTATAAAAGTAAGGTTCATGTTCATACCTCCTCATGTTTTGCCATTGCCATTTTTTTCGAATCAAGTGTTGTTGTAATATTATAATAAACGCAAGTAACATAAATATCCAGTTTATAATTCGCTCGGACACAATTTTATGAAACTAACTATGTACTATTTCAGCCTACTTAACGTAAATAAAATAAATCTAATAAGTAAAGTTTTTGCCTTGAATCGAAACCCCAAAATTTTTGCCTTGAATCGAAACCCCATTTAAAGTTTCTCGAAAAACAAAAGCTTTAGCATTTAACTATAAAGTACCTGTAAGCGTTCAATTCCGTTCTGTGCTCTGGGTATAAAATTGGTAGTCGCATTCCCAAATCTATGCATTTCTCCTTAGCCTGTTGCCAAATATACGTTTTACCGGGTTCAGTGGCATCACAGAAGCGTTTTGCCGGAGTAGGGTTTGAACACGGGTCTGAAATAAATGTTTGCTAACAAAACATGGTTATGACAGTAAATGATGTCAGTATAGCACAAGAGATGTCAAAGCAAATGAAATTATGTCCAAGTAAGATGCCAGAGGCAACCTAACGACTGTCATACAAAGAACTGAAAAATCTATTAGACTAAAACAAAAAGAAACAAGACTAGATGACAAAACAAACGGACACATCACTACGAAACGATAAAATGTTTAAATAAGTTTGTGTTGTTTGACTGCATGTGTTTGATTAGTTTGTATTTTTATAACTAGTTTCTTAGGACAGTTTTTTAATCTGTATTATATAGCTAATTCTTGTTTTTGCCTAGTAAAAATTGGTGCGGGTATAATGTGACTTTAAGTGAAACCTTATTAATCTATAAAAAATAATTCAAATAAATAAAAATTACCCATTGTCACAGTGAATACTGGTATTGCCGCAAAAATTAAGTAATAAAAATGCTGTAAAAACATTGCATTCCAATTAAACTATATTGAACATTTTAAATTTAGCAAATATGTAACCAGCGTCGAATTACCCAGCATGACAACAACTAATCAAATATGCTAGTAGTAATTACAATGAGCCTTTGTTACCATAGAGCGTTTAAAACTCTAAAGGATATCATTATTTAAATGAGTTGAAAAACAATCCATTTGAATTATGTAAATTGTTAAATGACATTTTGTTTAGAAAATTACAGATTACATTGTCAACAAAGACGCTTTTCTGCTGAGTTAGTAGGGAATGTATCTGAAGTATTAAGTGCGGTTCATACACCGTGTTTTGTGTTTTGTGTTTTTGTGTTTTCATGTTTTTGTACTTGGTGTTTTGAGTGCTATGTCGGTTCATACTTTGTACTATTGTGCTTTTATGCTTTAGTCAATTTTTTTTGTGTTTGGGCAGTTTATACCCTGTGTTTTGTGTTTTCGTGTTTCGCTTTTTGTGTTTTTATTTGGTGCTTTTGCGTTTTTGACATGAACTGTTATCGGAACCTATTAATAGGTTTTCTGTGTTAATTAAATAAAGAATCATTTTTTCTTGCGAAATGTTTTGCTGCTACTATTGTGCACTGAACACTGAATATTTAAGCAAGGGCGGGAAAAAATACCAGCCATAATTCAAAAGCCATTTTCTTAAATAAATCAAAATATTCAGAAAATTGTTACGTCACAGTTGGTAACTAGTGTTGTTCTGGTACACCATAACTAAAGCTAAAACTAGTTGTAAAAACTAATTTTCAGCAGTTATATCAAAACCATAACTAAAACTAAACTAAAATCCAATCTTTTATCAAAACCATGAATAAAACTTAACTAAAATTGAACTCCTACCAAAACTATAAATAAAACTAAACTAATTTGGAGGCTTGTACCATAACTATTACTGAAAACTAAGGGCAGCGGAGGTTTGAGCAAACTTTCTAGTTTTGGTAAGCGCTCTGCCAAAACTAGTAGTTTTGGTCCAACGCTTACCAAAACTTCCTAGTTTTGGTAAGCTGTCTACAAAAACTAGTAGTTTTGGTACAACGCTTACCAAAACTTCTAAGTTTTGGTAAACGATGGGAAAATACGTATAAATATTAGCGACTTTGTACAGTATTATACTATATTGTATCGTATACATAGTGTACGCAAACGTTTTTGTCTATGGCTCGCACGCTGTTTTTTTACTGTGGGCCACTTTCCAGTCCAATCATTTCCTGTTGGGTTAACGGTAGGTAAGTTTTATTACCTTGGATTGTGGTAAATTTTTAATTTTCATTGTATTTCTAAATTTGTACCTACTTCTAAATTACTTACACTACCTGCCTACCTATCCAATACAACTAAAACAAGTGTATAACTTAAAGCCTGTGTCACACGAGGTTGCATTTTGCAACGCAGATGCAACGCACCATAGAACGCGCTGTGGCCATTATATGAATGCGTCATTTAATGCGCCATCAAATGCGCCATGCATTGTGCCATGAAAAGGGCCCTCGTGTGAAACAGGCTTAAGTAAGTTCTGAAAACAAATGACTGGTGTAACTGTTATTAACTATGAGACTGCGATTTATGCCCAGAATATCCCTCTCCCTAGGCAGCCATAGTCTGTCACCTGAGTTTTTCTCTTTGGGCAGACGGACTCTAACACCTGGCTTTTTGAGCATTGCTCAAGTTAGGTGTACGAGCTCGTCTAGATATCGCAAATTGCTTAGGTATAGTTGATTGCTAGAACTAAACAACAAATATCCACTGTATCTGATGCACAAAAAGCTGACTGCCGGTGTTGCAATCAAATAGCATAATGTTGCCATAATGAAAATACTCCTTTTGCGATGAAAAAAGGTCAAACTTGCTTAATTGATGATAGATTTAGTTTTGTGGCAGTATGACTCAGTTGACTAGAACAAGCTAGCCCACTTTTGTGGCCCCAGATTGACCATCCATTACGTGGGATGTCTAACGCTCACAGTGCGCATGAAAGCGGTAATGGGCATTGAGTCTGTAAATGTCAAGTAAAGTAACATTCTCAGGCGGATACTGTTCTGACTTCTGAGTTGACTGCAATCAACTTTATGTTTCTAGGTAAGTTACGACGGTTCGGTTACTAACACAAATACCAATATAACATCATATACCATTTCATTGTAGTCAATGTTTGGACCCGAAAATTTGTGTACATAAACTTTGTAAATAGGTTTAGAGTTCATTTTGATTCTTTTACCAATTAACTTTGAATAGAAAAAATGTTGAAAGATATTTTCGCTATCTAATTAATCGAATGTAAACAAAAACTAGATTTCTGCTTTGAGATGTTCCTAAGCTATTATCATTTCACTGACAGTTTCAATCTGACACTTCAGCGCATATTATAAAACCTGGAAATCAACCTAGTATTAGGAGCAGCCTAGAAACTTATTCCCTCTGAAATGTATTAGAGTAAATTTGATAGAATATACTTGATTTTTATCATACGTCATGTTGAAATTAGAAACTTGCCGATTTCCCTCATTGTTATTCTGCTAACTCTAAAATTCTAACAATAAATAAACTTCTCAGTTGTCATTTCAGTGCACAAAAACCTGAAAACCAATCAAGAAGATTGGTGCGCTTTTGTGAAACTCTGAGTCTAAAGTTTTAGTTCCGGTCTCATAAGAATGCATAAATTTTAACTCTGTTTTTTAATTCACCTGTTATTCATGTCTGTATTCAGTTGAAGTTTCAGTTTTAAAGAAATTGATTAAGTTTCAGTTCACGTTTCAGTTTGATTCACTTGTAGTTCGGGAATTTGTTGTCATTAAAAACAGTTGTGCCTGGTTAATAGAAGGCGTACTTTTAAAAAATTACTAAATTTGCATGACCAAATGTGAAATTCCGCATTACAGAATTGTAATCGTGTTTACACTCATGGGAAACTTAGCTGCTCGTTTTGAAAACGTGTTTCTCTGGTTGTGCCACAGCACAACAGGTCTTTAATTTTGATTCTGGCGGACAGTATGGAGTGTGGCAGAAGCGTATGCGTTTGTTTGCTGTGCACTTTGGATTAACTGTGCGTGTGTCACAGCGTTGTCTAGCATAAAAGTTACATAGAAATTAGCAATAACTTTTTCCTGTGCGTTCGTTTAGTGCATGTATAGGTTAGGTATTACGCGTGCGTCACACTGCTGTGACTGTTATTTGTAAGTCTTTACCGACAAAAGATTTCGCAAGCCACTATATAAATCATAAATAAATGAATGACGAAGTCCTGTTTCAGATGCCCCTGGCTATGAATTGTTTTCTTAATTTTTTAGTGGATTACACCAAATCGGATTAACTTAAGTCCAAGTTGGAGCTAATTTCCAGTTGAATAGATTTAGTTCAATCTCGGCTGAATCGGAGTTACACTTCAGTTTTTAACTCTTAAGCGACAACTGCGCTAATCTTCATTGTAATTTGGTTTAGTGTATTTGAAGCCTGCTATAACCTGGTTATTACGACACGCTGTAGCGTGCAACCTACTGATACTGCACGCTTTAGCGTGCAACCTACTTATACTGCACGCTACAGCGGCCACCCTACTTATACCGCACTCTGCAGAAATCTAAAGAAAAGTAAAGACAAGAGGAATCGAACCAGCGCCGTCGAATACGCTGTTTTCTAGTCCACCGTCTTAACCACTAGGCCACTCCGACACAGACATCAATTCGCATAATATTTCTCGTATTGCAACAGCAGCAGTGTCGTGGAATTAGTTCATAACAGATGTGTGTATGCATTGCGATACCTACGTAGTACGAACATTCAGTATGCATATACTTTTGATAGAAGTAAGATGTGACAATTACTAAGGTTACTTACTAGGATGTCATCAGCAAGGCTGTAGCCTAATGGATAAGGCGTCTGACTTGGAATCAGAGTATTGTGGGTTCGATCCCCACCAGTTTTGACACATCCACACATATTTTTGAAAATTACAGAAAATTTACGTACGTATTGGAAACCAAATCACAAGCAACTTATAGCACTGCTAAATGTAATTGATACGCATGTGTAAAACCCTCGTGCAGGTGCACTCGTGCGCTTCGCGCACTCGTACTCCTGCACTCGGAGTTTCACAGAAACATGCGTATAAATCACTTATAGCAAGCCAACCAGTGCCATAACCCATACTTAGTGTAGCGGATTGAACTGAGCTAATTTAAGCCTAAGCTGAGTCGATTTGAACTAATCGTCAATCCGATTTAGTGCATTGACAGGTAAATATCGCTGCACAACAGGCCTTAGCTGACCTCTGGTCAGTTTACTTAAAACTTTTTGCTTGATGCTTACTGAAGGTTTTGCCGCAGATTGGGCTTGTTAATGACTATTATATAAATCAAAACAATTGAATAAGCCACACCACGAATCATATCATTGTTTAGTTGCAACGAGTCTTAATGTGGTGTTTTAACGTCTTAACGTTTGGTTTTTGGTTACAAAATAATTAACAACCTAAATATACAACTTTTTTGCACTAAAACATCCTAAATGTTCCAATAATAAATCAAACTAAGAGGCTCGAATGACACTGACAGTCTCTCCAAACCCTTTAGTCAGTCTGAACTGAACTTAACTAAGGAACCGTGTCAAAAATGATACGAATTTCAAAACATGTACACGTTTTGAAAACACGATTTGCAAACGTGTAAATGCAAAAGCAAAGCGTGTCATTTGATGGACATTTGACCTTACGGCTAAGCCAAATCAATCATTTTAGCTGACGTCGCCTATACTTAAAGAAATTTTACGTACGTATATCTTCTCCGCAACTAACTTATTTTCCAACTTTATATTCAGCCTGCTGAACCCAGCTGTTGTCGAGCAGTCATAGCTCAGACTAAGGACAAAGGCACTGAATATAATGTAGCATGCATACACGTATAGGGGGGATGGCAGACCCTACAAAATTTAAGAGGAGGGACCCAACTGCTTTTGTTTAATTTTTTCGAAAGTTTTACAAAATTTTGCTGAATTTAGGGTATTTTTTGTACGATCAAAGGGAAATGGTTACCAAAATTAAAAAAAAAAAACATCCATCTCCCCAAAAATTTGACTTTTGATCGGTGTCACTAATTGGCCATCAAATGAGAACCGCAGCAAATCCCCAAACGTGTTTTCGCTTTTGCAAATCGTGTATTTGCTGGCGAAAACACGATTTGAAACGTGTCATTTCAAACGTGTTATACGTTTGGATTTTTGACACGGTTCCTAATCTAATCCGATAAAGAAATGGACTTTATGCCTTGGCAGTCTAACATGAATAATGTCATTCTGATGATGATGATGCTGTCTTTCTGTGAGAATCTCCCCTCATTTTCTTGACACTATATTAATAGTTGGATTAAATTTATAGCAACAATAGTATATGTTTTGTGCTGTAAGTCGCATTAAGGCCTATGCTTTGCACGCTAAGTATGGTACCAGAGTTGCTAACAGAAAAGACTAATAAGCTGACTCGTTTATGCAAACATTGAGCCTAAGGGTATTCTTTTAAGGGTAGCTGAATGGTTTCGAAGGGCAAGCAAAAGGCGTATCCAAGGTCAAGCAGACAGTTTCTAGCCTGATCAAATTTGTTCAGGCCAATTCCGAAAATGGATTAAGCGGCTAGATTACAATTTGTTTGCTTAATAACTTATCTCGATGTCGAGATAGACTTAAAAAATTTTGTGCGCAAGCCGGAGATGCAACAAACAATTGCCATCGCAAATTTGGTATAAATTTATAAACGTCATGAGTTATTGTTAAAAAATTTAACCTAATCCATTTAATCCGTTTTAGGAATTGGCCCTTTGCTATTAGTTGTTTGAGTTAACTCAATTGTAATTGCAACCAATCATCGTCTTTTTCGGCTTACGCTTTAGGTGATTGTTATGTCCTCGGTTTTAGTTTCAGTTTTTGTTGTAAAAGCATTTCCTAGTGAGTTTTGTGTTACATTATTCTGGTTCTTCTATATCCTATCAGCAAACACTGGTATGTTTATTTAACACAGGACGGACTTTCAAAGTTAGTACTAGACAAGTAGATAACACCAGTATGATAAAAAGTGATACTAGTGCATTTTGTTTTTTCAGGTTTTTGTGACTCTATTATTACTTTTTTGGCAAAATGTGTTTACCACTGAATTATACAAAACCATTTATGGAAAGGGATGGAATTATAATTGTCGCTTTTATAGTAGTTGACGTCATTGCGTGTGTCAGCATGATATTCTACATTTATGTTCTGGCGATTATACTCAAATACCGTAAAAGTCACTTCAACACTGCATTTTACACTATGATGGTTAGCATGGGCGTAGCTGACATTTTAGTAATCATGACTCATTTTACCATTGTAAACCCTTCTGTGTTTTTGGGCGTTCAAAACATACCCAGATGGTACAGTTATGTCAACGGATTTCTAGTGGCTTGGCTTGGTAATAGCTCTACCAATCACTTAGCCTTCATAGCTTTGAATAGAATGCTAGCGGTATGGTCCCCTAAAAGCTACGAAATGTACTTCAACTCCAAAGTGACAGCTTTTGCAGTTATTTTCAGTTATGGAGGTGATTTAGCAATTCATATCGGGGCGTACTATTGCACTATGGAACATCATGTTCTCGATTTGGCATATACCGACTGTAACGCAGGGTCATGTTCCTATCTAGTCTATTGGATCAAGCAACTACAAGACGTTTTCAGTGTTACCCTACCTGTTGTAATGAACGCAGCAACTATATATAAGTTCAGGCAAATCAAAAAGCAAGTGTCAAGCACCAATTCAGTATTGTTTAAAAAAGAAAAACGCATGTTTATACAGTTTGTTACGATATTTGCTGTGTTCACCCTGTTTAACATAGCCTACTGGGTGGTTTCGTTTTCTAAAGCAGAAGCCACTGACGGGCTGCAAATGTTCATGTCTACTATATTCATGGTTCATAGCTCGGTCAATCCATATTTGCTTGTTATATTTGGCGCGGAACTGCAAAAACTTGCCTTGCCTATTTGTCTCACTAAAGTAGTGCCTGGAATACCACTACACTAGGGCGAAAAAGTTAAACTTTGATTTTGAATAAAATCAAAAAAGTTATGTAATGTTTTACTTCAATCTCAACTACAAAAAAGTTTAAGGTCTTACATCAAGTACTGCTTTAACTAGACATTTTGGCTCTTTTTGGCTATTTACGAAAGCAGTTTTAAAACGTAACAAACTTTTCCGACGATTGTTATTTCTAAACAGTGTTTTGTAAGAAGATCCTTAATTGCTTAAGCCATCAAGCTTTGTACTTATTTGTTTTTTTTGTTTTTGTTTCTGTTTTTTTGTGTTTTTGTGGTTTGTATCTTACTCTTTCTCGGTTCAAACTTCGTTTATTGTTTTTTTTTGTTTTGTGTTTATTTTCTCGCTTTCTGCTTCTGCATTCTCCCCTAATACTTTTTGCCTTCGTGCTTGTGTTTTTGTGATCGCTAAAAGTATTAGAACCAGTTAAATGTATGTAATAATAAGAAATTTTTTTGAAACAGTTGCTGTTGCTGTAAGAACCACAAAAAACTAAGCAAAAATACGAAAAAATATTTGGAAATTACAACAAAACATTACAATGCATTGTTAAGCAAATGTTTACACAATAATATTACTTTCAATTTCACCTATTTCTTATGACACCATAACGTTTGAACGTCATGCCTCCAAGAATTGCAGTTACTGTAATAGCCAGTGTGACAATTAAAGACAGGCAAACAATCAACACTATGTGCGCACACCGGTTACCAATGGTTACAAATGGCATTTTGCAGACACCTAAAACAAAAAAGTTAAGTTCGACGTAACTGTTATGATTTCGCCGGACCTTCTTTATTGACTGACGAAACTTTGCTTGAAAATTTTATGTTTTTCGGCAGTTTTTTTAGTAATACTTTTGTTTGGAACGTAAAGGGCGGTAGGTAAAATGTCAATAATTTACTTAAAAGCCTAAACTCTGTGCAACTATTTGATATAAATTATGAAAACTTTGACCACCAAATCTTTATATCCCGGGATCACAAAATTTATGCCAATATTTATCATAGAAGCTCTACTCTTTCAAATAGACCGATCAATAAAGCTCCCGGCGGTATTCAAGGCGGGGCTTTATAATTTCGTGAGTGCCTTGACGGGGGCTTTACTCAAGACAAGGGCTTAATTGTATTTATTTATGATAAAGATTACGCTAATATTCACGTTTGCAAGTGGTTCCTGGTTGTTGGACCCAGTTTCCTTCTGGTTGACACGTAATGACCGGCGGTTTGTCGCTTTTGTATCCAGGACTACATTTTAGTGTCAACACATCGCCTTCAGTTTTAGGCTTACTGTCTTCGTCTTCATAGGAAATATGCAAATCCTTCGGCAGTAGCTCACACTCTTCTGAAACATATACTAATTTGTTAAAAATAGTTGGGTTCTACAAATAATATGAGACCTACTTGACTGTTTTTGGTTGCTAAAAACAGGCATTATAAATACATATGATAGTTGATTGTGTGCCACAATTTAAGTTAAGTTTGATGCCATATTCATTCATAATCGCTCTTACCCTGTTTCAGTTTTGTCCCTCAGCATTTTTACAAAATCAACTAAATCAAATTTCAAATCGAAAACAATTTGGGTCAGGTGCAGTTTGTATGCAAAAGTTTATTTTGTCATTGCTTCATATTACTTGAAAATTGAAGTTTGTTGTTCTCAAGTCCCCAATTTTACTCTACTTTCGTAATGTTTTCTCAGTTGAAAATTCTCAATCGTAGTGAAAGCGTATTAAGACACGTTATTGTCGAAATCGTTAATACCACCTTAATCAAAAGACAGCGCACAGGTCTAATCAAGTCTAGATTCGGCATTTTAGTTTAATTATGTGTTGAACAGAAAGAGGAGTCCAGAATTGGAGGCGCCGGGAATTGAACTTGGGCCGCTTCGAATATAAGAATGATACCACAACACCACAGCTCCCGACCCTCATATGCCCTAATTTTCATTTACAACACACGTGCTGTGTTATTAATCAAATAAATCCAAATCTATTCCGCTAAATCCTAATCTAAAATAAGCATACGTAGTGTCAGTATATTAACTTTTGCAGGTTGGGGGCTGCGACCAAGTTCCGTCCTCCAAGCACCGACTGACCGCCTCTCCGCTCAATAAATAGCCAGAGTTGCAGGAATAATTCACATGAACATTATCAATGAACAGTGTCCCCTGGCTTCGGAAAGATGTCGCGTGCTTGACAATTGGTTCTGGGTCACATGTTTCTGTATAAAAGAAAAATTACCACCAAAAAGTATTAAATCTGGACTAATGTGTAACATAGGCAAATATGCACTTCACAGCAATTAGGTTAACTGTGACAGTTTTTGAAAAAGTAGTAGTTATAAAAAACACTAAAAAAATGATGATATTCGAATATTCTAAAAAGATGATTTTTGATTGATTAATTAAAATTAATTGATAAAATTGACCAACTTAATTAAGCCTTTCTTAATTTTAATGTCAAGCGCTTAAGAATTAGTAATAACCTAGCTTTGGTATGTAGGAATGCCGCCTATGAATATAAAATATACATTATAGGCCCGTATTCACATACTAAGTGTAACGCTTAAACTTAGTGTTTACACTTAGTGTTAGCGCTTATAAGCGCTAAGTGTTATTCACATACTTAGTGTTTATTTAAGCGCTTAGCAAACACTAACGCTTAACTTAGCGTTTCAATTTTGTATTCACATACTTAAAATTTAGTGTTTGGCTTAGAATTAAGCGCTTAAGTTTAGGGACCTCGGGAGCTCCCTAAGCGCTAAGCGCTTAGTTAGTGGATGGTGTGGGGTAGGGGTGGGGAGAGTGGGGGAGGTTCTTGGCCGCCATGGGAAGGAAGGGCATGCAATTTAGGATATATTAGTAACATTTTCCGACCAATTCGATCCATTTTGCTCGTTTAATCGCCAAAAATAAAAAATGCACTTTGTTGTCCAAATTCGTTTTTTTACATTTTTGAGTAGAGCATCTTAATCGAAGTAATTTTTCTTCAAGAACTTCTATTTGAAAATTTATATTTTTCATAATATGCCCCCTGAAAAATGCAGAGCTGATTTTGCATTTTTCAGGAATCCACCTGCTGAAAACATTTTTTACAAATGTATAGTTCGAGAAAAATATATATTATTAATAAGAAATAGTAATTTAAATAAATCTATAATCGGATTTATAAATACCAAATGGATATGCCGATAAATAACGAATTCCGGATCCACATCAAGCAGGGAGCGCACTCCAAGCCAAAGCCAAAACTAAGCACAAAAGTTGCTAAACGCTAAGTTTAGTATAACACTAATTTTTAAGCGTTTATTTTGTGAATAACAGTTTAGTACAAATTAAGCGCTAACACTTAGCAAACGCTTAGCGTTAGTATGTGAATAACTCTTAGTATGTGAATACGGGCCATTGTCTGCCAATGCAAAAAATTAAATTTTTCATATTGCCTCATTCATGAACATAATAACTATTTAACGTGGTAGTGTCGCCAAAGCAGTGTTGCTCTTTGCAGAAAAGAGCTTTTTGCTGGCAAATAGTACGTTTATAGAGAAACAGGGCTTTGCAGTTTTTAATGAACAGACATTATATCAAAACATGCGATTAAAAGTTGTAGTTCAGTAACAGTAAAGATTCTTTAAAGAAAGTTAGAATGTCGATATTCAACTTTTATGAAGTTAGGTTACAAGTAGGTAACTTTTAAGGTGTTACTAACTTTTGTGAACCTTTTTGAAGTTTTCTTGCTGCTGCTAACACTATAAATTCGAGGTGGACCATAATTAACTACAAAGTGACAAACTTATGCACTGAGGGTGTTCTGTCCAAAATCCATTGTTTTGACAGCGGCTGACGGGGTGTCCCACCATTTGGTAACCGTCAATACAAGTGAAGGTTATACTTATGTTTGCAGTCACAAATATTCCTTTAGTACGATTTGCGGTCGAAAAAGCGACTACTGGGTCACGTAAGCATTTTCCTAAAACAAAAACGTTATAAAACAAACATTATAAAAAGAGACTATTTGGAGCACACATTTATGTAAGTGTGCGTACACATACCTACACGCAAGCACTGATGTACTCTGAATGGGTAACTTTTTGTAGTTAACAGCACGTGGTAGCCTTGGCGTACTCAGTGTATAAATATACACACACAAACACACATACACACACATGAACTGAAACACACACACAAACACATAGAAACAAACGAATATGCACCCACACCCACAATAAAACCATACACTACTTGCACATAAGGCAAGTAAAGGGGTTTTCACCCCCCCGCCCCGCTATTTAGGGTGGTCGGCCACCCCCCTCACACCCCAACCCCCCCCCCTGATGACCAAAAGTGTCCTGAAAAAGGAGCAGTAAAAAAAGTATACCAACACCACTTCTTTTTGTCACGGGGCAGACACTTTCCCTCAACAAATGATTTTGATTCCATGCACCTCCGACTTGACGAATCATGTAAAAGTTTAGTTTTCGTGCAAAATTGACCTGTTAAGCCTGTCGTTAGTCCGCTTTCCATGTTTGTCAAAAACGTAGCTAAGCCAGTTCAAAACCACTGCGACAAAATATGTGCTCACAGTTATTTGGCACATTTATAGATGTCTGCTAGTTTAGATCGCACACAAACACATATAGTACGTTAAAGCCACAGTTCATACTTCATGTTTTGTCTTTTATTGTTTTTGTGTTTTTGTGCTCTGTGTTTTGTGCTTTCTCGGTTCATACTTCATGTTTGTGTTTTGTGTTTTTGTGTTTTGTGTTCTCCGGTTCATACTTCGTCTTTTGTGTTTTGTGTTTTCGATTTGTGCTTTTGTGTTTTGGATGTGTTTTGTATGTGTTTTCGAAACATGGGCAACGTTCAT
Organism: Trissonchulus sp. WLG1_4; assembly: GCA_030248245.1. Lineage (NCBI taxonomy): Eukaryota > Metazoa > Nematoda > Enoplea > Enoplida > Ironidae > Trissonchulus > Trissonchulus sp. WLG1_4. The sequence continues at coordinate 32,621 of JASANF010005539.1, forward strand.
TTTTCAAAATGTGTTTTTATGTTTAGCCATTCAAAATCACTTTTATGTGTTTGCGTTATGTGTTTAGGCAATCAAAATTGCCTTTTATTCTAATCAATTTTTTAAAATACTATGTAACACAAATAGACGAAAATTTTTATTTTCTCCGAGTTAAACCCTTCATCGAGTTTTTAGAGTATTTTTATACAACTTTTTTTAAATTTAATAATTTATTAAAAAAAACGTTTTGTAAATATTTAAAAATTATGACGTCAGCCTGATTAATAAATGAAACAATGCACAAACAAATGTTTTTCCAGTATAGGGTTCATCAGATTACATTTGACTGGTTAATATTGTAATGCTTTACCGGGAGCACCCCCCTTCCTCCCACACACTCATTCACTTACCTTTTACAAACTTTATTTGTGAACAAACACTCAACCTAATTTCTTTCTTTGTGTAAAGTAGCTGTGTGCGTTTGGCTTCTTTATTAGAGATCGGCCGCTAAGCAATTTTCACTGGCCCGGCATTGGCCCGCGGCACGCCACCGGCCCTGGGCCTCGTGGCAGCGGGCCGGCCCCGGGCCGGCCCGGAGCCGTTGCAGTAGGCCCGGTCAGCCCGGTTGGCCCGGCCGGCCCGGTCAGCCCCAGCCGGCCCGCTGTTTGCCGGGAATCGGCCCGGGACCGGCCCCGGTCGGCCCGGTCGGCCCGGTCGGCCCGGTGGGTCCTGGTTGGCTTGATCAGTAATAAAGACTGCTAAAGTCCAAACGACTACTGTAGCACACTAATAATTTACATACAACTGTACCTTTTTGCATTACAAACACAAAGGTGCCTCTTAAAGTAACAGTGTTATTCCCCAGCTGTTGCTTTGATAAGATAGCGCGAGCTCTCTGACCTTACACTTTAGCTGTAGAATGCAATATGAATAGCAGACGCCGAACGGAAAGCTAAAAACCGAAACTTGTATCAGGTTTGTTGTAGGTAGGGAGCAACCCACCAAATAAATCAATAAACTTGAGTCTCAGCTTAGGCGTTTACAAAAAGCTTTAACTGCATTGTGGCAGCGCACTTGAGTTAATTTATAATTTTAAGCCTGAGATACATAAGTAGAGTCCACCCGCCATTTAGGTTTTAGTTCCCGTTCACAGCACTGGCTTTTAAATACATTTATATGTCTTAAACTGAAGACAAAGCTCGCTAGTTGCCGTGAAAACCAGTTGCTCTACGGGGGTTTGTTTGTGACGTCCATTCTGTATGTATAACTTCATTTGATTGGTTCGAGGCTGAAGCTCCACCCCGCTGCCCGGTCGACCCGGTCAGCCCGGGGCCGGCCCGCTGCCACGCGGCCCCGGGCCGGTGGCGGTCCGCGGGGGGCCGGCCCGGCCCGGTCGGCCCGGTCGGCCCGCGGCCCGCCACCGGCCCCGGCCGATGTCTATTCTTTATGGTCTGGCTAGAGTTGGAGTACAGACGGAGAAGTGCGGTGTGTTCGGTTTTTGCTCAGTCTCGCTTTGTGTGTCTTTTCCTACGTTATGTTCTGCCACAATTGGCCTGTACTTGCTAACAGGTTTCCTTTCAAATAAATTCTGTATTTTTATACTTGCGTTTGCGTGTTTTATTGCTGGCCCGAGGAGGTCCCGTTTCAGGCTTAGTTCTAGGCTTAGTAGCACTTACTGTGCAGCTCCGTCAGGTACAAAGATAAAAGAAAGAAAAAGAAAAAAGAAAAAAAGAAAAAAAAAAAAAAAAAAAAAAAAAAAAAAAAAAAAAAAAAAAAAAAAAAAAAAAAAAAAACAAAAAAAAAAATAGCGTTGCCATATGCGCGCTCTTGTCCGCTGTCCGGGCGCCTACTGCGCTTAAGCCCCTAAGTAAGCCCTGACACCCGACGGTGTTTGGCAACCCCGGCCCGCTCGGAAGACCCCGCCTCTATAACCTGGAAGCTCCACCTGTCGCGAGGTTAGGTAACAGGAGAAAGGATTCTCCCTCTACACCTATCCCGGCTTAGACTTGAGCCATTAGTAAGCGCCCTTTGACTACGGCTTTACAATAAGATTACATGATAAGATCACGTGAAGTGTGTTTTGTGCTTATGTGCTTTTGAGTATAAACTAGATAGTGCTAAGCACAAAAGCCAAAAACACAAAAGCACTCTAAAAAGCACAAAACACAAATGTATATAATTCCATAAACACAAAATTTTATGTTTGAAAACACAGAAGCAAAAGCACAAAACACAAAATACAAAAGCACCAGCAAAAACACAACTTTCGGACTTGGACAAAAAAACACAAAACATTGGGTGAAAACACAAAGCACAGAACACTAAAGCACAAAACATAAAACACGAAGTATGAACCGGGCGTAAGAGGCGTGCATTTTTCTGCAACAACTGCTAAAAGACAGATTACATGATTACAGACAACTAGACCTATTAAACAAGTTCTTCTGCTGAGTAAGAAACGGTTACATTGTGAGACTTGACGCCTGAGTGTCACTATTCCACAGAAAATATCAAACGCGGCTACATCTTGTAGATAAAATGATTTTTAACACCCAATTTTTGTACACATTCTCTGCTGAGTAGCTCCGAAGTCTTTCAAATAGCAAAAAGTGGTGAATTACTATATAAAGTCAAAAACTTATAGTCAAAATTAGTGAAATAATAAAATCCAACTTTAAAAAAAATTAGTCTCACCGAGATTTGAACTCGGATCACTGGATTCAGAATCCAGAGTGCTAAACCATTACACTATGAGACCGCTGGTACTACTTTGATAAACTCGACTACTGAATGATTCTAAAGCGTTGAATGACAAACATCCCGTGCAAACGCCATCGCATACATGCGTGTAAAATGTATATGTTTGATATACCCATATATAATAATCAAACAAGTTTCAAGTTAATTCTTTGTTTATTGCCTGGCAAGGGAAAAGCGCATAGTATTGCGAGCTTGCGGGACACTTTTTGCATGTCGCTTGTGCTACATTCAACGTGCGTTTCATTACATAATTTGCTAATTTATGCAAACCAGCAGTCCGGTTCGGTCAAATGGTAAAATGCTATGCATTTGCCGAGCATCTGGTTGCGGATATGAGTGGTGGGTGATCGGTTCTGCCCACCGTATTTTGCATTCTTTGGAAGCGCATTGAAGCCGTCGCCAAGTTGTTATTCGTGTGATGGTTGGCAGAAGAGCGAGGTACCTGCCCTTCCAGTGTAATTTAACACTGGAATTTCGACCTGCCCGAATTAACGTAGGAATTCGAGAATCTGAATATAGTATATTATAGTATTGGAAAAACCGTATATACTTTTGCATTGCTGTAAGCTGTAAATCCATTTGCCATCCTCGTCACAGGAAACGTTGCGGCTATGGTAATATGTCGTGTCGCATTGCACTCTTAACCAGTCTCCCGCTACGTAGACATAATTTGGATCTTTATTGGTTACGGCATGACCGTTAGGAAAGTTTGGAATAGCATCAGAACATATACCTGAAAATTAAATGTCCGTAGTGACAAACTCAAACTAATGTTCATACTGATACAATTTAAGATCAAACACTTCCTTCTGACTGTGCCTCAGCGGCGGCAGGTTTTTATACTGCTTTTTAGTTTTTCCTTTATAGTAGTACTACGACTGGTATCTCATGCTTAACGTGCTTAATTTTGACTTGGTTAGGTCAACTAATTTTTACTCAACTAATCAAGAATCGCATATATCGCTTTCATAACATATTCATTTTTATTCCGCCTAAAGGCGGAATATTTGGAAAAGGTTCGTAGCACCAAGAGTACACAGTTGGTGCTACGAGCCACCAGAGGGCCTATGCTTACCATAGGCCTAATATATGGCAGTTTTTTTCTGCCAATGGGGGCCTAAAACTGCGAAACGAACCTGAAATAAAAACAAATACCATATTTATATCAAAGTACGTATTACATAAAATTATATTTATACTTTTAAAATTTTTGTACGTAAGTCTGCTTTTCCCGGCAGATTTTAATATTTGTGTCCAAGCCCCCCTTGGCTGTCTGGGCTTTGACGGACAGCCGTAAAATTGGCCAGCCAATCGGTTACATATGCAAATAAGATTTTGGTGATCAGCCAATCAGCATCTCCTGTCGTCTACGTACATGAAAAATCAACCAATTCGTTTGCAATGGGTGGAGCATTTGTCGGATAATATGCAAATTAGATTTATTGCGGCGATCAGTCAGTCGTCACTCGTCAGTCGATCAGTATGTTGCGAGAAGAGCTGGTAGAAGGCACATGCTCCGATGCTGGAGAGTGGAGCCTGGGGAGACGGCATGAGCAACAGACGCCACCGTTGATCTAACCAGTCGAGCACATGGAGATGGAGAGCACTTTTGCTAACATCCACGTATCCCAAATGCCCTTTCTAGGGCAAACGTCTGATTTCATAACTGTTTATTGTAATAGGTACGTAGGTCGGTAGATATATGTAGGTTAGCAATTAGCATATGGACCTGTTTGACTGCACACGTCGGAACATGCATATTTTTGGTAGCAGCGTCAAACCCTTGGAAAGTGTGAGGATTGAGTAACAGCCATAATGCCACAATGCACAGGCGAAAAGTGCTTGCATTAAGTGCATAACACACACTGGGGATGGGTAAAGGTCTTGGTCAGTCTCAGTCATATGCGCACAAGCCACGAAGTAAACTCTCATGCCAAAGAATGTCGCCTATATATTTCTTTACTAGAAACAGTTAGGCTCGATTCATACTTCTACACGGACATTGGGACATACGGGCACACGGACAAACGGACATACGGACAAAACGAACGGCAGAACGGCCGTTTGATTCATACTTTCGTCCGTTCAGCCGTATGCCCGTTTGCCCTTCAGCCGTATGTCCGTTCATCCGTATTAAACGGCATAATTTCACTTTGTCCGTATGTCCGGCAAAGTTAAATTCAGTTAAACTCTGCCCGAAATTGTAGGGCATACGGACAAACGGACATACGGCTCAAAAGTATGAATCGCTCCTTTGTCCGTATGCCCGTACATCCGTACGTCCGTACGTCCCAATGTCCGTTTGCCCTAAAAAGTATGAATTGAAAAAACGGACGAAACGCGCTTTGTCCGTGTGCCCTATGTCCGTTTGTCCGTATGCCCTATTGAAGTATGAATCGACCCTTACAGACAGACCAATAAGAAACAGTCATAACGTGAGACACTTCACAGTATTTATCGTATTTACGACATGGGTTTGTCCCTGAAGTAGATCTGTTAGTGAACTGTTACATATATATTTTGCTGAACAAAAGAACTGACAATAGTTATTCAGCACAGAGCAGCAGCAGGAAATAGCGGGTAAACCACGGCTATACGCAACAGTGGTCAGCGGACCAAACCAGAGCCAAGACAACAAAAGCAAACCAAAACCATAACTGACAGTAGGGAAAACCTGAAAGCCACAGCCCAGATTACAGTGGTGAGCGGGCTAAGACAGAGTACAGAGGACAGCGGGCAAAACCATATCCCAGACAACGAACAATCCAAAACTCTAAGCAACAGCGGGCCAAACTAAAGCTGAGACAACAGCGAACAAATGAAAACTCCAAGCAACAAAGGACTAAACTAGAGCTAAGACAACAGCGGACAAACCATGATTCTGAGAAACAGCGGACCAAGCCAGAGCTGAGACAACAACGCACAAACCAAGACTCTAAGCAACAGCGGACCAAACTACAGCTGAGACAACAGCGGACAAATCAAGACTCTAAGCGACGGTAGGGTGGACGGTGGACCAAGCCAGAGCTCAGACTACAGATGACAGTGGGCAAAGCCAGGGTACAGACAAATGACACTATAGAAGCGGGCACAGTCATAGCCCAAATAACAGCGGGTAGACCAAGACTCCAAGCAACAGCACACCATAGCAGAGCTGAGACAACAGCGGACAAACCATGAGTCTGAGAAACAGCAACCCTACACCCTACTTTGCTCAACAAACTGATGTAGCTTAGGCTCAAACAGTAACCCAACTGTGGTCAACAAACTGAAATAGAATTGGCTCAAACAGTAACCCTTCTTCGGTCAACAAACTGAAATAGATTTGGCTCACACAGTAATCTCACTTTGGCTAACAATGAGATAGTGTTGCTTGAAACAATAACCCTACTTTGGTCAGCAAACTGAATTAGACTTGGTTAACACCGTAACACTACTTTGGCCAACACACTGAAATAGCTATTGCTCAAACAATAACCCTACTTGGCTCTAACAATAGCCCCACTTGGCTCTAACATTAACCCTACTTTGCTCAACGAACTCATATAAACTAAGTTAACATGCACGTTTAACATTAGCGTGCATAGTTACATCCGTTTAGTCTGGCTAAAAAGCAGCAACAATCCGGAGGTTTTGGAATGGCAATTTTAAGCTTCTGGGCTCATACAGTACCTACTTTGGCCAATAAACTGAGGCAACTTTGGCTCACACAGTAACTCTTCTTTGATCTTATATAGTTACTAAGTACGTACCTTGGTTTTTACCTTTAATAGTTGAATAGCTTTGACCTAAACTTTGAAGCAGTACCGTCGTGGCCTTGTTCACAAAACTATCAGTCTAACACTGTAGCCCATGTAACAGCGATAGATAGCCAAGAGAAGCAGCGGGCAAAGCCAAAGCCGGAGAGTGCTGATAACAGTGGCCAAAGCCTGAACCAGAGAGTCCAGTTCCAGCAAACAGCGGGCAAATCCGGAGCCGGAGAGCCCAGATACCTAACAGTGGGCATTGAGATTTCTTGCCGAACTGTAGCCGATTCTTTACTAGTGAGTGACTAAAGCTAAAGATGTTCTGTTGAAACGGTTGCTACGCAAAATGCAATTAATGATTTTCTCTATAACTGTAGTATATAATTTCACGCCACTACATCGGAATTTGCCCCTTTTAGGGGCCTACTTGTTTTACTTTAATTATGAAACGTTCATAAATGAACGTAAATTTTTTGTTAATTTTTTAATATCATCCAAAAGCCCGGTTCATACTTGTCTTTAAGAACAGAGGGGGGGGGAGAAAGAAAAATTTTTTATCAGATATTTCGCAACTGGCCGAAAAACTGCGCCCACATATTCCCCCCCGGGATTAAACCTCCCCAGCACCTCTCTTTTTCAAAAAAGTGGCTCATTTGGCCATGTAGTTTTCTTGAATCTGCTTAAGGACAAATTGATAGGGACAAGGATAAGGACGAGTATGAACCGGGCTTTACAAGAAAGCTCTACTTTGTTTAAAAAATTAGCCCTATGACAATATAAAATAACTAACTTGGACATTTTTTGATGCTATGATTAAGCCATAAATGCTTAGTAAACACTTGTTTCCTTTCTGCATGTGAGCTAACATTGAAGCAAGCATGTTTGACTCTCGGCCACGTGTATGACAAAAACGGTAGGATTGGATCTGCATCTATAAATGGAATTCGGGTATTAAATTTCAAAATCAAGATTTTTTGGCAACAAAAGAAGGAGAGTCTCACCAGACAACAGCATCGCAATTTTTAAAATTAATTCAAATTTGCATTATTATTTTTCAATTCTCGATCTACAGACTAGGCTTTAAAAGTATGCTCTCATTCATAAAAGTTGAAACTTTGAAATCTTCACGTTTTCAAATCTTGAAATTCGGTTAAGTTTAAGTTTAAATTCACACGTCGATTTTGAATAAGTTTAAATTTAAGCTTGAATTTAGGGGCATACTTTTTTAACTCAAGTTTTGTTTTATTATAAGCTTAAATATACTTTTTTAAGACTACTACAGACTAGCTGTCTAGCATTTGAGCTACTGAGCCAATGCTGAACTGCCACTAGTCCGCTTAAGTACTTAATCGAGCAATCAAATTTACTTCACCTTTTAGATTACTTAGCATTACATTTTGTTTTTTCGACATTTCTTATTGTTTTTTTACGCGGCGGCCTCAGCCGCCGCGTGTATACTATAGTGCAAATCTGTGCGTCAAGAGCACACAAATCTCACCATTCCAGTGTTAAACTGCTGGTAGGTCAGCAAATAACACAGTTTGTGCGGGTGTGTGTGGTATATCCTGTGTGTACGTACTTAGTCTCACCACGCCGCCTTAGCTACGTTCTACTGCATGCTGTCATTTGCATTGGCGTAGTCTGAAGTGGCCCAAGTCTGAATTGGCCCAACGCCTGCTATTGGCTGTCTTGCGTATAATGGAATTAGTTTGCTCAGCCAGTCACTGGGCACGCAGGTCAGCTGTGGAATATGCTCCGCCTTATTACTTTGAGGTGCATAGACGAAGTTTAAAAAAAAAGGAGGTGTAGCATTCAGCAATTTTTTTAAAATTTTAAAACATCAAATTTAATACATAGTTTTGACTTCTAGATAGTTAGTGGTCTTCTTTATATATCAATTTAATTAATTCTATTCCAGTATGTGCTTACCATATATATAAATACACACTAGCTCCTCAGACAAACTTTTTATTATAATAATTGAAACTTCAGGGGTCTAGTGTTGTCATCGGCCGCACAGGTGCTGCACGAGGTTGACATTTCCACGAAGAGAAATAGTCTCTCTATACTCAAATTTACACCAATAACGCGCGCACATCAAAAACGCAATTTGGCAATGTCTATTTCATCATTTTTAACGTTTCTTTTTCGTGTATCGATCACGTGAAGCACTGGCTTTGCATTGCCTTGCTGATGCAATGAGCTCCACGTGGCAGCAAGCCAAGCCAGGAGCTAAAGTTGTTTCACCATGTCTACAGAAATTATAAGATCTGTTTGTTAAATTCTAAAGTTGCACATTGCCGAATTGTTGGAAAATTACACACACACAGTAGGGCTTCTTTATTTGTTATTGTAAAGTAACGGGGATGAACTTCGATGGTTCTCCAAATTGACTTCGTTCTAACTCTCGCTTCCTTTAGTGTAGTCCCCAGGCTTGTCCGACGAGTACGGTCGGTTTTTCCCCTTCTCTCTCCCGACAGCCAAATTCTTCAGGATGGGTATGTTTCGCACGAAAAACGTAGGGAAATATTTTGAGGCGCTTGGCGCATTTTATTACTCTTGTGAGTTCTCCCCCTCATGTTTTGTATCTACATTTCTGCCCACTGTTCTGTTTTTCTCATTTTGTCTGCCCCCGTGTCAGTAAATTACTACCTTTTATGCTGTTGTGCCGTAAGGCTAGCCTAGAGTAGTCTAGTTAGTAGTTGCCGGCCGTAGTCGGGCCGTGTAGGCTTTGTGGTTCCCCCATTCGCCTGTGGTGGAACGGCCCTGTCCGTTGAGTGATTTTCAGGCGACTGATTCGTAAAACCTAGCTCGAAGCTAGGCGTTATTCGCTGAATTGGGAGACGTAGGCGACGGTCAAAACATCTGCTAGCGCTCTGCGCAGTTTCCAAGAGCCTCCATTAGTCCCCCAGTTCAGGGTTTAACACTAGAGGGGGACTACCCAGGAAAATCACGAAATCATTTAAAAAACAGGCCTCTAAAACATGCGGAAAATTGGAATTTTTGCACAAAAAGCAGCATGTTTTTCTATTTCGGTGATCGTGGAAGCTATTGTCTGGTCGATCTCAAAAGGACTTCCCCCCTGGCTACGCCCTTGTTACAATGAGGTGGCATGGCAATAAACTTCGTGGGTGGCGTGACTATAAATGCACATCAACTAGACGCCAGAAAGTCACACTGGCTGAGTTTAAAGTGACAGCCCTCAAAGCAAACAGCCAATGATATGCATTGGGCCAATTCTGAGTTGGGCCATTTCAGACCTCACCTTTGCATTATGTCAAGTAGGATAAATTTTGCAGACTTTATAGCATTTGTCTTGATATGTTAAACAGTAAAAATACTGGATGGTGTGACTGTTACGAGTTACGACAAAAATATTTTTTGGAACATTTTGCCAAACTCTGGAAAAACATAGAAATCAACGCTTTTCAGGGTCTTTTCGTCCAAACATTCCTAAGTTTATCTGTTTTTTGTTTGAATTGCTATGTTTTTAAATAATAGGTCTAGTAGGCTAGCTAATGACAAAAAATGCAGGGCTGATAAGAAACTTAATTTACTCTAACAGAATTTGTGTAACAGAAATGGATTGGCTGACATATCTTGCCAGTAAAGTAGAAGTATAAGGTAGAAGGTAAATGTCTCTGTAGTGTTTCGCAACAATGCCGATTTGTAGCGTATTTTTGTAATAAAATTTATCAGAGCTCAAAGGGACTTCTGTTGCTAAACCTTGTGTTGACGTTTAACAAAGATCACCTAATATCTGGGGAACCTTAACATTTTCAGTGATAAAAAGAAACGGAGTGGAAAATTTCCATTTCCTAAATTCAACTTTTGTAGACATCAGAGCTTTTTTACGACATTGTGCTCAATAACAAACTCCTACAATAAAGTCTAGTCAAGGCCGTAATTTGTAAACTAGATTGCTACAGACCTTCCGGAGATGATTGGCTCAGGTTTTACTGTCGAATTAACTGGATCTCGTAGGTAAAAACTCTCAATGGGACAAAGGTATGATATTTTTTAGTTCGAAACTATATGATAAAACTATTAGGTATTTCAGCCAAGGCGTGACTAGAAAAAAAATAGAAAAAAATAATTGTTATGGCAGACTCAAAAACTGGTTCATAAATTGGCGTTACCACTATGACCGGAGCAACATCCCGTTTTTATTTTGTAACCATTTGGGAAAATTGTTTAAAGAGTGTCCGCGGGTGGGTTTTGTTCAATTGCTGCTGCAGCTACGACAACTACTACTACTACAACAGCCACAACTGGTACTGCTGCTGCTGCTACAGCCACGACGACTACTACTATTAACACAGCCACACTACTATTGATGCTGTTGCAGCTACGACTGATGCTGCTGCTACTACAGCTACGACTACTACTACCACGACAGCCACAATTGGTACTGTTGCTTCTGCTGCTACAACAACGACTACTACTACTACCACAGATACAACTGGTACTACTACTGCTGCTGCTGGAGCTACGATGACTGATGCTGCTGCAGCTACGACTACTACTGCTACCACAGCACAACTGGTACTGCTGCTGGTGCTGTTGCTACAATCACGACTACTACTACTACTACCACAACAGCTACAACTGATACTACTACTGATGCTGCTGCAGCTACGACTACTACTACTACTACCTCAGCCAAAACTGGTAATACTACTGCTGCTGCAGCAGCTAAGACTACATATGTACCACTACTATCAGTTACCAACCACATCCACAACTAGTTCTACTACTGCTGGTGCTGCTGGGACTACGACTGCTGGTAGAGCTACGCCGACGACAACCACTACTACATCTACTACTGGTACTACTACGACTGTTACTGCTGCTGTTTCTGGAGCTACAGCTACTACTACTATTACCTACTAAAGTAGCAGCACCTATTACCACCTACTGCCACTACAACGACTAAAGCAGCAGCAACATCTACCAACAATTACAACTACAACGACTACAACGACTACAGCAGCAGCAACAACTATCACTACAGCCACTAAAGCGGCAAACCACTACCTACAACAAAATAAAATATTTTATTAAAACATTAAACTGGGACACTCACGACTGTACCCCGCTTGCGGTAACCCCGCTAGCAATATCGGAAATCAGGTCTCAAAACTCGCCCTAAACTTATCCTTAAATACCCCTAATACTGTGTAGTAAGTAACAACTTAACTCTCCCCATTCGGTAGCTTAGGAATACTCTTGTATTGAAGTTACTACTCGTAGCCTGGTATAACTTCAACACAAGGAAGAGGTGAATCAGTGCGCCAAACAGTGCTCGAACACCTTCTGGGCGTAAAGAGAAAAAAAATAAGTTTTGCATACAGACAGTAAAAAGACAAAACCTGTTGCAACACTGCTTCATAAATGGTTTATCTGCGTGTCGGAAGCTACACATTTTGAAGGCTGATGACATGACAGTCCTGTGATACGGCTCTGAATGGCGTTCCGCTATGACACAGCAGCCTGAGCGAGTGGCCAATCCGACATCAGTCCAAGCCTACTTTTTTGTCCAAGCTTTTTTGTATTCATGAAAAAATCAATAAAATATTTGCTGAAGCCGGGATTAAGAAACAGCCGGTGCCGGACTTGATTTTTATGAATACCATTAGCCCGGGTTCTCATCCCAGGTTTTATGAATACCGATAAGCCTGGAGTAAAGGCGAGCTTACCGTTATTTTAATAATGGAATTTATTTTTAATATTAATATTATTATAAATACAATTTGTAAAATATTTTTAATTTAATATTAATATAAATAAAGCTTGCAATTTATTTTTAATTTAATATTAATATAAATGCGATTCCTAGAATATTTTTAATTTAATATTAATATAAATAAACTTCTGATTTTATTTTTATTTTAATATTAATATAAATACGAAAATTTCGATTTTTAATATTAATTAATAGGATATTTAATAGGATATAAACTATCCTAAGCAAAATGATAACTTGTCATAAACAGTATACTCCAGTGACGCTATAACGTTCTCGATGCACTCGCTTCACTTTTACGTTTCAACCTTACTTCATCCTTCAACACAGCTCTACCACATTTCCTGTTTAGCTTTACAGGTGTGCTACCTTTGAAGTTCCTGCGTTTCTGTCTTTTTGCTATTGTGATTTGTCCTTGCCCTCTAAAACTGTCCCTAAGCTGCATGTTCTTGTGTTTGCTTGCTGTTTTGCGGTGACTGATTTTTACTCCAATGGAAAAGAAAATGACGTCGAAATAGTGGACAATCGCATGAGAAGCTAAAAGCAACACCACTAGAGTCGAAACAATAACACGGAGGGAGTTTGTTTTTATTTTAGTGACACCCACAACAATAATGCACGGGGGCAAGATTTGGCACCCCACGTAATAAATAGTGAATCTGGGCTAGGAAACTTGGCTAGTTTACATACTCTAGTCAACTACATAACAAAATTCGCAGGTTTTTTCTGGAAGTTATGTTCTGTGTGTTAAGCATCCAAATGTTGGACCAACTCCCACGCATGGACAACTCCTTAGGGCTACGACAAGGTTAGGGCCAAGTATATCTAAATCAATCGCAACTTATTGACAAGGAAATCTTTGATTAATGACACTGCTGAAGCATGAGTCATGCATTCATCAAAACAAGGATACAAGTTGCCCTTAAAAGGGGCAGGGTTCCACACCGGAGTATTAGTTTTTGTTCCCTCTGTCCAGCATTCAGTTTTGTTGACTCCGCAGCTGGTCGATTTTACATTTACAGCTGTTGTATGTGCACGTAAGTGCCAACTGTTACTCAGAAATTTTAAAAGTTAGACATTGTGTGAAAAATTTTCAATTGATTCATTTTGATCAAAATTCGTTCCCGTTTTATAAACTACTCATTAGTTTCTTTCGTACCTAATCAAACTGGTCAATGTTTTCAAATACAGTGGAAGGTTACGTCTACGTGTCGACTGTCTTAAGCAAAGTGTAGCTGGCTGCTGGCATCAGTTATTCCTGTCGCTACCTCAGTAGCGACAGGACTTTACATTTGTTTTGCCCTACGTAAATTGCACGTCTTACATTTATTTACTGTGTAAAATTTGTGTGCGTGTTTGTGTGTAATTTTTCTACATGGTGTGACCGTGTGTGAGCTGGCCCAGGCGGCCAGCCAGCTAGCTTCGGTTTGTTATTGATAGCTAGCTTACTGTAGGGCTGAAATGGCCAAATTAGTCCTTTTGTATTGTTCTTTAAAGCCCTAAACATAGTTTTTTATTGACTGACGCTGCAATTATCCCAAAACTAGGTATATAATGAATTTAAATACTTCCAGAATTATTCGAAACAAGCAGCAACAAAAAAGAAAAAGTCATCCCAAAATTAATAAACCACACCTTGACGGCAGCTTCGAATATATTTGAAAACAACGTTCTAACCAGAAAAGCTTAATTATTGTGGCATAACAGTTTCACTGGTACCTCGAGTACGCGTTTATTACAGTGTAGTTTCTTCTGTAAGCTTAATGTTTAAGTAAGTTGCTGTACAAAACTTTGTCAATCAGAGACTAATTTCGGGTGCATGAGCTAGACTGGAAGATACAAACTGGGGGCCTGTTGCTCAACTTTACAAATCTCACAATTGTAACAATTGTAAGTGCAAAATCAGGTGATTCGTAATGAATTTATATGATGAATTCGTAACGAATCACCTGATTTAGCACTTACAGTTGTTACAATTGTAAGACTTGTAAAGTTGAGCAACAGGCCCCATTGCATTTACAACTATGAGTCTGCACTGGCTTATAGACGCAAATAAGGACAGGTATAAACCAAGCTTAAGGCATTTTAAACCATGGTGTACTTCAGAAAACCGTGTGTGGGTTGAATGAGGTAGATTTAAAAGGACTACGTTTAAATCTAGCATCGAGTTGGCCACGTGAGCAAGGTGCCGATCAAGTTTTATCGTTTAATCCCTGCATTGTTTAAAAAAATGTTAACGGCTTAATAAGAATATTAATTGGTGCTGCCAGAGTTGGGGGTTCTGTTGGGTGCAGTGTTATTAAGCATTCTCCAAGTCCACACAAAAAGTCCCAGGCACGATTTTCTACACCATTTTTTCTTTTTTATTTCAAAAGATAGAGAATTTGTTGTTCAACATAATTATTTAAAACTATATTCGACGTAAAATTTACAAACGTTTTACAAAAATACCAAAAAACTTTTGTAAAAGTTAAAAAAATGTGAGCGACAGGTCAAACTTCCTTTGAAGGGACTTCTTCCAGCTGATATCTGTTCTACCGATTATATGTTGCACTGACTGCTGGTCATGACTTCAATTCTGCTTTGACCATGGATCAAAACTCAATAAATTTTGCATAAAATTGCTGCTTGTTATTACTTAAACTTGAAGCTTGATTAAACAAACGCATGACGTTGTCCATCGAATGAGTACTGTCGTTCGTGTCAGCTTCTTGCAACAGCTTATTTTTACGCGGCCCCCTCAGGGGCCGCGTATATACTATATTCAGATTTTGATAGTCCTACGTTAATTTGGGTAGGTAGCAGTTCTAGTGTTAATTAACACTAGACGGGCAGGTACCTCGCTGCTCTGCTCTGCTCTCTGCACACACCGTATAGCAGCAGCTCAGTTCTCAATGTATGCAGAACAACCGCAAACAAAAGATGCAGCTCCGGGGTGGATTCGAACCACCGATATTCTGATCCGAAATCAGATGCTCAGTAAATGCGCGCAGCACTTACCAACTGAGCTAACCGGGCTAACGTTTCTCGTTGATTAAACAATGAGTTTCAGCAGCAATAAACAGTCGTATAAAAGTACGCAAGCCTAACAAGAAATGTTAGGCAAAAGTATAATAGCCTAAGATTGAAAAACAATTACCTAAATTATATATTGCAGAAAATTTGTGGTACTAAAGCGTTCATTTATGTATACTGTTCATGATTTTCTGACAAACGTATGCAGAACTTTCAATAGTGAAAGTTTACATCATCTGACCAGAGGTCTCATAGTGTATTGGTGAGCACTCTGGATTCGTAATCCTTGGATCCGAGTTCGAATCTCGGTGAGGCAAGTTTTTTTATTAAAACTAACATCTTTTTAGAAGACCTTCATTTTTTTAAAACCTCAACTTAAGTTAATTAAGTTTTTGACTTCCGAGCGTGTTTACTGTTACAATTTACCACATGTTGTTGTTGGAAAAACTTTGTAGCTACTCAGCAGTGCATGTGTGCAGAATTTGGGAGTTAAATTATTTTATCCACAATAAGTGGCCGCGTTTAATATTTCCGCTGGAATATTGAAACTCCGACTTCGCAATCTAACCCTTTCTCACTCAGCAGAAGAGCTTGTTGTGCCTGTTAACTAAAAAATCAATTGGTCAATTGGTGCTAAGTAAAGTAGAGCCTGCATTTTATTATACTATATACAATTATTAAATACTGCGGACTTCAGAAATAAGCTGCCCATACAAGAAATATTTCTGCCCAAGTGCTTGACATGAAAGATACAGCCTCGTTATTATTCCTGTCTAATGGATGAATACGCAAAAATGAACACATTGTATCTGTATCAGTCTAGGCTGGAATGGCAGCGTGGCGTGGTCACTCGGCTTCTTGCGGACAGTGCATATTAGTTTACAGGTGTACAATGTACATGTCATGGCACAAACTTAATCCATAGTGTGCTATATATCTCAACACTCAAATGTTGGCAGGTATGTAGGTAGACAGGCAGCACTGTTGGGGCATTTTGGTTTTAATTTGTTTTGTGTACGACAAAGGGCCTTTGAAATGACAAACTGTTACAAAATATGTATCTAATTTGCATATTGTGTAATCCATTATGCAAATGAGCAAAACACAAAAGATTATTTGCTAGAAACAATCATGCATGGGGGGTATTGTTAAGAAATCAAAAGACCACTCTTAAAACAAGCAGGCCCGAAAAGGGGGCAAGGTTCCTTCGCTGAGTGAAAATTCTGCTTATTTTACCCATAAGATTTCAGCTTCGCTTTTACTTGTGTGTATTTCCATGCATAGAATGCACTAATACCTGTGTACATTTGATTTTTACATTCAGAGCTTTTGTGTTGAAATCACACTATAAATTCAACAGTTGTCTCAAAAATTAAGCAATGGTTGCTGGAACTGCTCGTGACGTGATTACAGCACGCAGTCGCATATTTGACTAAGAAACAAAACAAAATTGTCAAAACAGTTTTTGCTGACAAAAGCTACTAAATTTTTTGCAAAAAAGCATATGGGAGTCGAACCTTCGAAGTAGGATAGCAACAACTTCTGGAGTAGCGCTTTTGACCACTCGACTACGCTACTTCGATGCCTATCGCTGTTTGGTCATGACTATGGAGAAAAAATTATGAATACAGACATAGTCTAGACAATCACGTAATTAGCATGTGTATCTAGTCTAAAAATTAAAAATACGAACTTTTAAATCACAGAATTTTAGCAGAATGACAACTCAATACGTACAAAAAAGTGTTATTGAGCACTATGTCATTAGAAATTGAAGCCTTCTAAAAAAAGAGCAGTCAGTTCCCATACTGACTTTACGTGTTAATCACATGCGCCTGTCACCATGTGGCTACCATAATAACACTGCGCAGAGTTGATTTCAAAACAATAGTTCCTTCTCTAGAAGGAACAAAAATTGCAAAAATCAGTAAAAACATTTAACTATTGGTTTTTTCACACGCAGATTGAGTTAGTGGTTGAGCAGATTATTAAAAACGATTATTTTAGCTTACTTTAAGACTAGTTAACTTTCTGCCCCGTTTTTCAGGAAAAAAAGGGTGGAGAATTGCAGGTGCTAGGACTGCACACAAATCATAGGCTATGTGTTGTGTACAATCACAATTTATCGTTATAAGAGCAAAATTTGATAACAAATGTTCCACCTCTAGGTGGAACAAAAATATTAAGATTAGGGTTATTTTGTAAAGCAACCGTTCGTGTAGTATCGTTTATTGCACACTGATCAGCTGGTATATTGCCAAATATTACATCAAATACGAAAATACAAAAAGTGGCTCCACTTAAGATCTTATCTCAAATATAGACCAAAGTACTTATTTAGAAATACTAACGACACTTACAATAACCATACATATGCATCAACTTGTGTGCTAGCACTAACAGACATAAAAAGTAATGCAATTTACAGCTACATAAAGTTTGTATTACATGATGAGTTTATACGTAGTTCAAACTATAAAACAATTCAGTTCTCTACAGTATTAACCCTTTAATGCCCAGAGTATCACTGGCTAGACAGACTCATTCTGACACCTTCTAGTTTTTTGGACATTGCTCAAGCTATACGTGCGTCGTAGAAACATCGCGAAACCACCATTCGATAGAGAAATTAATGGTGAGGAAAACATAATCAGTCAATTAATTAGTCTAGGATGCACCGTTTTTGAGTTATAAGCGCGCACAGTTGAGAATTTGTTAAAAATTGTACCTCACCCTAGAGTATTAACACAACAACTGTGCGCCTGCCGTAGTTGAATGCTAGAAATAAACTACGTTATCTGCTGTATCTGAAGGACAAAAAGCAGACGGTCGGCGATGCATTCGAATCTCATAATGTGGCCCTAAAAAATGAGCTTAAGCATAGGCCTCGCTGAGTGGCAGTAGGAGCAGAAATTGCCCGCCAAATTTGAAGACCTACAATTCCCCACAAAAACAGTTCAAAAATCCTGTCGCTAGAATAGACTAGTTAAGTTGCATAGCCCCAGATATGGTAGTTCATCATGTGGTATCTCCCATGATCTGCTGAGCACGAAAGGGTTAAGTACATATGTGTTTCAACAAAAGTACATAATAATAAGCAGAAGCAATCTTAAAACTCTCATCTGCAGTTGGCCAGTTGTTGCAGCACAAATTTTACACGTGTTTGATGGTTTGGCCGGTAGTTGTGCTGCCACAAAATATTGCATGTACATGCTGAAGATAAACGGTTAGCCGCTTTCTAAGCTGATGCACCAAGAATTTATGCTGACATCATGCTAACATGGCACCGTCGTAGCAGAAAGTACTACCTAATGAGTTTTGAAAAAATTATAGCGCTAACTGCTGTAACTAAATAGTATTTCACCAAATTCAACTTGTCCAAAAAAATTTATTTACTCGCCGTAGCGAATCAGTCGACGCTGGCGGTTTTTTCCTCTTGAAGAAGCCGAACAGGTTCATGAGTGAACCAAATTTTAGAACTTTTGCTTTTGAGGAAGCGTAGAAATCTGACACTGTTTGAATTTGAGCAACAACCGGTCAACTACACAGTTGGCTGTTTGTTACCCGTGAGCCTGAAACAAGAATTAACGCTCTTGAGTAGTGCTCCGTAGTAGTAGTAATTAGTGCTCCGCCCTTGAGGCATCTGGTTTGTCCCGGAAGCATGAGTATCGACCGAGTATCGTTGCAGGGTCGCAACGATGTTCGAAGGGGGGACCCTGTTGTAAATGAGAATTAGGGTCTGTGAGACTCGGGGGCTGTGGTGTAGTGGTTAGCATGCTTGACTTCGAAGCAGGAGGCCCGCGTTCGATTCCCGGCGCCTCCATTTCTTTTATTCTTCTAAATTGTGGCCTCCTCTTTCTATTCAACACTTTGCAACTACAAAAATGTTTTTGCGCCTATGATTTAAAAAAAGGTAAAATTGAATTTTTCGGAACCCCTAGTTAAAAATTGGCAACAGCTTTGATTTAAGTTTTTTTACATCTGCAACCGGCCTCCACTGGAACACAATCTGTGCAAATTTGAAGCAAATCGGAGATCCTAAAATTTTCACTTATACAGGTACTCCCTCTTATATAAATGGGGTTTTGAAATTTTAACTTGGATTGGATCACATCGCCACCCAAGCATCTGCATAGGAGCGGCACCTAAATTTCGTGCAAATCAACTCCACATCCCTAATAATTAGATTTCTAGCAATTTCCAAAGTATAAATCTATAAAATAAAATTAAACGTTCAGTGTGACACAAAAAGACGATACATTATGCTATATAAATTAAACACATACAAAAATAACCTAAAATTACAAAAAAAGTACAATCATAAAAATTAAAAAATATATATACGATGTATGAAATCAGAGCGAAATCGTAAAAATAACACCGCTGAAGGAACACTTAGAGATAATAATACTAGTCATAATGGTCTCACAGAAAGACACATTTTGTGTTAAAAACGAACACACGAACTACGCTGTATTTAAAATATTATTAAAATTGTATTAAAATTCATTTTTAATATTAATATAAATGCAGCGTGTCGGTTTCTGCACGGGCATATATACTTGACCTGTTGCTGTTATATGCCCAACCATTATTAAAAAGAATATTAAAAATAAACTGCTTTTTAATATTAATACGGCCAATTTATTTTTAATTTAATATTAATATAAATACGTTTCTTAAAATATTTTTAATTTAATATTAACATAAATAAAATTCTCAATTTATTTTTAATTTAATATTAATATAAATGCGATTCCTGAAATATTTTTAATTTAATATTAATATAAATAAAATTCTCAAATTATTTTTAATTTAATATTAATAAAAATATTAATATTAAAAGTATTTTAAATACGGACTTTTAATATTAATATTAATTATTTAAATAACGGTAGGCGAGCTTGGTTTTATGAATGCGCAAAGCCTGGATTTTAAACCCGGCTTGGTGCAACTATGGATTAGCTAGGCTTACACTTTTATGAATTTCCGTGCAGTAGCTGACTGTCGCGCGATTTTTGTCAGATGCGAACTTGAAATTGAAAATTAGTTTAAGCCTTATAGTTGATATGTTTATTACGTATGTATGTTGCCTTCTAAAAACTTAAAGTGCCGCGTTTTATATTCGTAGAATACCTATCCTCGGCACAGCAAGCATGTTGCCCCGTAATCTGTCAAAAATAAGTTAAACCTTACTCGCAAAACGTGCTTATTTAGAATTTATACTTATGGGTCACGGTTCACACTAGTTCCTGTTGCGGCACACCGCAACAGGTTATTATGATGATCCTGAAGCGAAACGTAAGGCTGTGTGATAAAATTAACAATAGGTGTGTGTGCGTGTGTGTCTAAATATATGATCATGACTGTGATGACTTTTGCAGCAGGCTTTTCTACATCACTGATGTGTGAAATACAACGTTTAGCTAAATGTGTGTGCGTTAGGCTTACTACATAGCAAAGCAAACAATGTCAAAGTAATCAAACTTCGAATTTTTTGCGTTTTTATGTTTTTTTTGCAAAACTGCCCGTTTCCAGTTATCCGTTTTTTTGCAGCAAATAACATAATTCTCTTTACCTTTTTTCACAAACAACCATATTTAATGTTGTGTTGTCGCAAAATGATTACTGAGTGTTTTGCTGCTCAAATTCAACATAACGCATTTTGTCCAAACGGCAGCATTGTCTGAGAACGAATAGTATTTATTCATTCGATCGCTTCGCCCGCCATTGGCCCAGCGCAATCGAAACGGAAATTCAGGGGAAAGATCGTCCATTGCGTTTAACCAAAAAGCAGAATTATTGTTACTAAAAAATAAATATATACCACTTTTAGTGTCAAGTATGAGAAAGAACAGAAGTTCGGTACAGACCGGTACAAACTTGAGGACTTACGTCCTTAAGGACATAAAGACAGAGTCACACATTTTGGTCAACCAGTTTTTAATTAATTAATGGTAACGAACTTTTGCTAATAAAATACGACAACGCTTCATTTTGACTAATTGGTTAGCAGTAGCAAATCGGTTTTGCAAACGGTAATAGGCAGTTATATGTACTTCAAAATACGCTACAATTTTTTTAAAATACTAACTACATCTACTCGCATTTTTTTAATCTGCTGCTACTGCGTTGACTTATAGTTTCAGTGAGTCAACACGATAACTAATCCTAACATTGAAATTTTATACTAACTAAACATTAGTTGTGCATTTTTTACTTTATTTACTTTTTTATAGTTTATAAAGTTGTCTGAAAAACGATAAATTGCTATTCTGGAACTATCTTCTTAAACATAAGCTTATTTTAGGCACTCAACATCTTATTACCTTAAGGTTTTTGCGGCCGTGCGTCGTATCAGTTAGGGTAGTATAAATTAGGGTCGCATTAATTACTACCATAAACGGGGTCAGAATTTTGAGGGGGCCTCTCCGGCCAAACTTTATGGACCCGCCCCCCCTAATTAACCAAAAATACACTAAATTTTGCAAAAGAAGTAAGATGTTTAGAGCCGTTTTACTAGGTTTTAGATATAACTGGCGAAAATAAATGTATTTATCCAAGCACAGTGACCTCGACAAACTATTAAATCCATTTTTTACTTGTAAGCGTTCACTTCCGTTGCGTGATTTGGGTATAGAATCGGTAGACGCATTCCCAAAGCTATACATCTCTCCTTAGCCTGTTGCCCAATATACGTTCTACCAGGTTCAGTGGCATTACAGAAGCTTTTTTCCGAAGTAGGGTTTGAACAAGGGTCTGAAACAGAGCGTTAGAGTCGATTAATACTTTCAGCCCTATGTAAGTTTAGCCAACAAAATTCCAAAATATTTACGTCACATGCGCTGGGTGATCCACTGCACTAAGCTGCTAGTGACGTCATTCTGCAGGCTGAACGGACATACGGCTGTAAGTATGAATCAACCCATAAGCATATTAGAACTTTAGAAGTGTCGCGATTATTTCGTAATTGTGACGGCTGAACGGGTATAGGGCTGTAAGTATGGATCGGCCTTGAGAAAACTCAAACTCGACGTGAAGAATAGTTAAATTACCTTAAATGGACTATCATTTAAAAGAATTTATCACAAACTATTTTTATCTTGCAGTATATTCTTTTACCGAATAAACAGACGGATTGAAAACTATATAGTTATGATTAAGTAGAGTAATATTTTTCTTTTTTTTACTATTATATGTGCGTATGACATTTGTTTTAGGATTAGTTAGTGTTAGTTTGTTCTAATTTTGTAGCAAAATAAGTGCATGTACCAACAGACAAGCGTCTCCATGTGGGGAAATTAGTTGGTTGGAAATTTTGAAAAGCTTGAAGTGAGAAACTTTAATTTGTCATTTGTGCATATTTTTTTCAAACTAGCATTTCCTTGACTAGAAGAAACAAAAGTTACCAATTTACGAAAGTTACCCATTTTTTCTGTAAATACAGGTACTGACACCAAAACTAAATAATATAAATACTCAAAATACATTTCACAACAGTTTTTGCAAAAACAAACAAAAAATATTTTGCAACAATTTTTCAATTTGAATTATTTTGAAAGCCCAAACACTGCAATACGCTGCTTAGCATACGGATAACAATATCTACTATTTGTGATTACAATAGCCAATGTTACCGTAGATACAGACACGGTTGCTTGTTTTAAAGTTAATGTCAGCAGGATAAATTAAAACTAACTTCTCATCACTTAACTGAGCACTTCATGAAGTTGTAAGATTAGTTAAAAATATCCGATTGGTACCGGTTTTCCAGTATTTACTAAAAAGCGTATTAGCTAAGCACGTTTTATTTATTGTTATGAACTAAAGGAACTGCAAAATATGAAATTGTTGTATGTATGTTGTATGTTGGAAAAAAATTACTCCAAACTGCAATCAGCGACGCTGACTGTAATATCAGAGGTAGATAATTCCCCAGCGTACTGTATATACTTTCTACACTTTTCAAATCAAGCAAATCGAAGCAAATCCCCCAAATGTGATTCCATTAAGCGGCTCTTTCGGCCAGACAAACGTAAATTAATTCCATCAACGATGTTGACAATGTGAACACTTAAAAGCTTGTGACATGAAAATTTTCCACGACATAGAGAGAAACCTTTACTTTATAATGTCAGTACATTTATTATGTAAATGTGGTGATAGTTAACATATTTTTACTTGTTATTATCGATTTTTTCAACATTTCCCGCATAGTCGTGGACAAAGTTGTATTATCTGACGCGAGCTGTAGCAGCTGACCCAATGTAAAATTGCGCAATAAGATTCATCCTTGCAAAGTTTAGGAGCTGAAATATAATACTTGAATTATTAGTTAGATTATGCTATTGATATGTATTCGACACAGGCGGATAGCGCAAAAAGGAACGATCAGAATTAACTACCTATGATACTGTAGTCAGCATCATTGATCGAGCCATAGCGTCACTGACTGCAGACTTTGCATTGATGTCGCGGGTCCAATGAATTTGCCATTTTTATTTGGCATATTGAATTTCAACGTCTCCGGAATCTAGCTCACATTAGCCAT
>JASANF010005540.1:0-14805 GCA_030248245.1 Trissonchulus sp. WLG1_4
GTAGGTACATACCTAAGTTACGCAGTGTAGCGAACAGTAGGGGAATAGATAGATACAATTCAATTAAACTTGAAAGGTAGACACCGGGGAAGGAACATTGCCCCTTTTGGGGCCTACTTGTTAAATTTTTGCCCATGGCCTGAGCAGTGACGCCAAATGTAAAATCACTCAAATTTGGCGGGCCCAAAAAACGGTCATTTTTCCACATTTCGCCCTCGAGTTTAGAATTGAAAATACATATCGAAAAATCCGGATCATACGATTTTGCGCATACATGTGAGCTACTACTATGCCAAGTTTCAGCTTGATTGGCTTAATGTGGTTTGTGTTAGAACTGTCTATCTAAGGACTACTTTTAGGCTTTTTTGCGTGCTTTTGCCTATGTAAATACACTGACAAAGGCACCGAACCAAAAGTGCACCTTCAAGCTTAATTGTTCTTATCTGAGGTTGGGGTACCTTGGGGGAGTAACGTATGTGAAAATAAGCAAAATGAACTTTGATTTTTAACCTGGGTAGCCCCCCCACTTATCTGACCAAGACTTGGAATGTAACGACGTTACACAGACAACTTGAGACTTTGCTGTTGTTTAGGCATGACTGAAGACCGACCAAAAGCTAATCTGCAGCTGATTCCGTTCATTTCTCACCATCGGAGGAATAGCTGGCTATCCAATTTCCATGCATGCACTATACGCAAATGGGGTCTGACTTTTCCATACGGCAGCGAGCAGTTGTACGCTACAGCAAAGCCAGATTAGCTGACAGATTTGCGGTTGCCACAGATTTTAGCGGTGCTGTGCTGCGCGCGGGCTCAGCAATCGCTTGTAAACGGGCTTCGAGGGTCATGAACCAATTTGTCCAACCGATGTGGGACAGTGTCAAGGAACTGGTCCTGTGGGGTTGCCTGGTGGCAAAGTTTGACCAAAATCTGGACTTGAGGCGTAAGCTGCTAGAAACTGGTGACGGGATTTTGGTAGAGGCAAATCGGCACGACCGATATTGGGCATCTGGTCGAACACCGGAGCAGATTCTCCGGGCTCGAAACAGGCCAGGAAGAAATAGATTGGGCCGCCTTCTGATGGAACTGCGTGACCGTTACCACAACTGGTCGTCCTTGGTGCATCTTCAGAAGCCAAGTTTCAGGTAACGTTTGGAGAACTTGGGGGAGGCGATGGTAGAAACCGTAGGTAGCTAGGTAAGCTAAACAATTTTTTACGCTTCAGCGCTATGCCTGGCCCAGATTCAGCCACGTCGGACGCTGATTACATCCCTGACCCCCTCCCGCCTCTCCGCGACCTGACTCTCACAGAGTTCGAGACTTTGGGGGTCTACTGCCAGAGTGCCAGCTGCGTCGGAAGAGCGACCCAAATGAACGCTTCCGGCAAAAGCTCGTCCTGCTCGAGATCCAGAGCATCATGGTCGAACAGCCCCTCGCTGCGAAGCGTCGGTTTCGTAAGCTGAGCCTGCGCTTCCACGTCGACCGCGGCTGCGATCCCGAGGTGTCCACAGTTTTTTTTGCGGCGTGGGACACCTACGAACGCTTCATTTGGGAGGCGTTGGCGTTCATGGCCGACCCCGAGGAGCACGCTCTGGACGTATGCCCAGCCGTCGACCCCAGCAGTGCTCGAGGTGGAAGCCCACATAGCCGCCATCGTCAACGCCAGGGTGCATGGCCCCGGCCTCATCCGCAATCCGGAGGCTTACATGCCGAAGGAGCTATACCGGCAATTTGGGGCCTTGCAGCTTGAATATTTGGAGTCTGGTTCCTGGGACCACGCCCACGAGATCCAGCTGACGGACATGATGACCGCGGATGAACTGACGATCTGGCTTCGTCTGCGCTTGGAGCTGTTCGATGACAGCGGACTGGTTGGCGTCGAGCAGAGCGCGTGCGCTAACGATGCTGGCTCGCCTGAGGTCATCTACCTAGTCTCGGACGAGGAAAGCGAGATGGACATTTTCCCAGACGTGGAGCCGCTGGTGGAGATGGAATCCTGTTCAACGGCCGTTTATCTCAACGGACTTTTCTTTATAAAATCACTGTTGAAATTCACATTTTTCTCTGCCAAAACCACATGATTTCATCGTTTATAAAATTCAAACAATTTAAACGGCCGTTCATTTCAACGGCCGTTGAGTTCAACGGCCGTTGAAATGTTTATACAATTGGGCCAAGGTCAGTCGAGGTGTCGCTCATCCACAGCTATCGTGTTAATGTTTGACTGTATTTACAAACCAACTGTATTCTGATGTACATACCTAATCTATGACAATATGCAGATGCTTGACTTTGATTTTTGCTCTATTATAAATTAGAAAATGTTCGTGTCTATATACTTATCCAACATGAATCAGTCCTGTATTGTTGCATGTACAGCACAATGACATTATCAACCACAGCATGGCATGGTTGAATACGTCATCTGAAGTCCATGAATTTATTATTCTGACGTACCGATAGTCAAGAAACAGCGTTGCAATAAACTGGTGCAATGTGACGGCCGCCAAGTAAAATGTTCTACAGCTGGATCGTCAGTCTACCGACACACAACGCTAGCCTTGGATTACAATAACATGCAGACAGCCAGTATTATGGACAAACGTACCTGCATTAAAAAACACAATATGAGCACACACACCCACACATGTGATGTATTTTGCCGACCTCCTAATTGTATAGTGTAACTTTACACTGTGAAAGTCGATACGTGCAAATCGACCGTTTGTACTATAGTATATACGCGGCGGCTGAGGCCGCCGCGTAAAAAAAGAGAATCAGATTTTTACTAGACAGCATCAATATCGGGCTGACATAGGGAGACTCTAACCGAACCATTCTTTTCTGAATCTACACACCAGAGCTCTTTACTGAGTCAATAAAGTTGTCATTCATCGAAAAGTCAAAATTTAAATACATTTTTTAGTTAACAGATGAATTGCGTTTTACGTAACAAATTAATAACAGATTTTCTTACAGGTCTCATAAGTTATTAACCAAAAACTGTACTTGTCCTGTAGTTCAAATAATGATAACTACCAGTGTGCACTGTGAAGTCTTTTGTTTTCAGAGACGACAGTCGCTTGGTTGTTTGAAGTCTATTCATGCAGTTTAGAAGTCTCTTTATGATAATTGACGAATCTGGTGTTCTGAATAAATACTTAAGTCGAGCATCTGTACGTATTATGTTTACGTGTTTGTGTTATGTTTACTTTGTTTCGTGCAGTGTCCATCACAATACTTAATAATCTACCAAAATCATGCATGGACAATAAGTTGCGAGAATGGATGAATAACGATTAACGGGAGCTATTATTTTAGCAGCCACCAAAAATTCATCATCACCATTGAAAGTGTTCTATGCACTAATTGCGCTAATTGTGCATCTTACTGCTGATAATGGGTTCAGATTTCGTTCCCAATTCTTCAAAATCCTTATTTAGCATGTAAAACTACATAAAACTGTGCATTAATATTAAATATAAACTCAACTGGGTACCCATGAGATCAAAATAGCAAGTTTTGGTACCCTGTGCCTTTTATGGAACTTGGTAAAATTTTGAAAAAATTTTTCTACTTTGAAATAGACTTCCAATTCTTTCATATTCGAATTCTACGGGTCGAATTACATAGGAAACAATGTTTTTGAGGAGTTTTTCACAAACAAAAAGTCACAGATCAAAAAGAGCAGTCTATTCACATTTCCCTCAGAGACAGCTTTGTGAAAATTGTGCATCTTATTGCTAGTAATGGGTTCAGATTTCGTTCCCAATTCTTTCAAATCCTGATTTAGCATGTAAAACTACATACTGTGCATTAATATTAAATATAAACTCAACTGGGTACCCATGAGATCAAAATAGCAAGCTTTGGTACCCTGTGCCTTATATGGAACTTGGTAAAATTTTGAAAAAATTTTTCTACTTTGTTTTTTAGATCTTTGTATGTATAAGGCGGCAATTTTCAGTACTCACTACCACACAACAAAGTATATGCCCTATGCTTAATTAATAACATTCACATTGACTCTGAATACTTCGAATTGTGGCTTTTCAGCAACTGCAGTGAAGTATATAGAAGCTTGCAAAAAAGAAACTTGCTAAAAATAAGTCACCAAGGACAAGGTACGACCCACCCTTTTCAAAATTCTGGCTACACGTCCCTGTATAATGTACGTTATGGTTACGAGGCCGCCGCGTAAAAAACAGGGTACCTACGAGCAATAGACAAAAACGTGTGTGCACACATACGTAATGTCCTACATACTGTACATAAGTCGCTAATACATATTTACGTGTTTTCCCCCATCGTTTACCAAAACTTGGAAGTTTTGGTAATCGTTGTACCAAAACTGAGTTTTGGTAAGCGTTGTAATAAAAGTAGGAAGTTTCGGTAAGCGTTGTACCAAAACTACTAGTTTTGGTAGAGCGCTTAGCGGTAGAGAGGGGGTACTGAACTGAGGGGGGGTACCCCCCTCAGTTGAGTACGGGGGTATCGTTTTGAGGGAGGGGGGAGTTGAGTACGGGGTCTTCAGTTGAGGGGGGGGGGGGTACCCCCCCTCAAAACCGTACATAAAAGGCCTATTCGCGCTGCGCATTGGACGCGCGCTGCCAGGCATAATAGGGAGAGTGTCATACTCTTCCTATTATGTACTCTTAGTTATACCAAAACTAGGGTTTTGGTACATGTTTGCTCAAAACTCCGCTGCCCTTAGTTTTGAGTAATAGTTATGGTACAAGCCTCCAAATTAGTTTAGTTTTAGTTATAGTTTTGGTAAAAGTTCAATTTTAGTTAAGTTTTAGTTATGGTTGTGGTACAACGTTGGATTTTAGTTTAGTTTTAGTTATAGTTTTGGTATAACTGCTGAAAATTAGTTTTTACAACTAGTTTTAGTTTTAGTTATGGTATACCAGCACAACACTGCTTCCAATTCTTTTATATTCAAATTCTACGGGTCGAATTACATAGGAAACGATGGTTTTTGAGGAGTTTTTCGGAAACAAAAAGTCACAGATCAAAAAGAGCAGTCTATTTACATTTCCCTCAGGGACCCTTTAGGTGAAAATTGCGCATCTTACTGCTAGTAATGAGTTCAGATTTCGTTCTCAATTCTTCCAAATCCTGATTTAGCATGTAAAACTACATGAAACCGTGCATTAATTTTAAATATAAACTCAACTGGGTACCTATGAGATCAAAATAGCAAGTTTTGGTACCCTGTGCCTTATATGGAACTTATATGGAAGAGACACTGTGTTTTACCGTGCCAATATAGGTGCAACTGGGTTATACCCTCCCAATATAAGTACAAACGGGGGTTACCTTACCAATATAGGTACAACTGGGTTTTACCGTACCAATATTGGTACAACTGGGTTTTACCGTACCAATATTGGTACAACTGGGTTTTACTGTACCAATATTGGTACAACTGGGTTCTACCGTACCAATATTGGTACAACTGGGTTTTACCGTACCAATATAGATACAAAGGTGGGTTTTACCGTACCAATATAGGTACGGTAAAACTTGTGGCACTTGCCATGACGTTGAGTTCACTTCCTATGAATTGAGTCCGTTCTTGAGTCTAGGAAATCAAACGTCCAATATTGCCACTAGATCAGGTAACAAAATTGTCAGTAACTGACTAGATTGTGAAACATGTTTAATATGTTGTAAATTAGAATTAGGGTCTATGACACTTGTTGGCCGTGGTGTAGTGGTAGTGTAGTGGTAACATTGCCTTCGAAGCAAACGGAGCGGGTACAATTCCCGGCGCAATTTGGTTGAGAATCGTTCTGGGTCGATCAAGAAACCCTGTGGCTGCTGGTAAGCCAGGAAACCCAGGAGTGTATTGTGATTGAAACAGACTTGAATGTGCTCCATTTTTGACGCATTGGATTCATTTTTCACGCGGCGGCCTCAGCTGCCGCGTATATACTGTATCGCGAGGGCTCAGTTTAGCACGTATTTTCTGCTGCTGTGTATAATTGCACTTGAAAAGTTGGTAGGTTCCAAAAATGTATTGTATATGTGTGCGTGTTTGTTCTGATGTGTTTTAATTAGAGATGGCCCCACGTTCAATTTTTGTCGTATTCGGGCTCACAGTTTACAAAAGAGCACACTGATTCTCACACTACCTGAGACATGTCATCACAGCACACACATTCAGACAAGTGCTGGTGATTTTTGTATGCACTTACAGTAATACGACAAAACCTGTCACACCAATGTTTCTCAAATTGTTTATCACTACCTCAGAATCTGACTATGTTGCAGTCTAGTAACCATCGGAAAACCATCTGATGGTTTTATTATCGCGGGTGAGTGTTGAAACTGTTTTGAAACAAAGATGCGGTTTAAAATAAATGCTTTAGAGTGGGTTCGAATTTATAAACGTTTCTTGTAATGAAATCGTTCGTTTTTAACTTATTATTTGCAATTTAACTTCAAAGCAAAAACAGCACAAAAACATGTTTGTAAAAGTGTTTATTTAAAGCTTTTACTGCCGCGTTTTAAATTCGAATAAGATCTTTGGCGCTCAAACAAATCGCAACATAAACTAGGCATCGAAAATTGGTTTGTGGTAGTTTCGAATTTGCAGTTTCTGTCGCGATTTGCTCGAACCAACAGCTAACTTTATGAAATTTGACACACGTATGAGAGACTTTTAGGCCAACATATGGGCAAATTATAGGTTCTTTATAATAAGTTACACTATAGTCATAACGAAGTTATATAAAAGTAGTGTTTTTGACATTTTTTGGCTTATATAGTGATTTTTAAACAACTGTTTCTCAAAAACAGCATTGGTTTTCACTTCATTAAAAATGGAATCTAGATATTTTACTTAAGATCACTTTGGAACGTTGATACGCATATGTAACTGCAACTGTTTTTTAGGAAATTGACACTTTCTAATCATAACTCTGTTTTTCACTTTAAAATGATGTTATGTGAAATTTAAGCTGTGTATTTCATAAAAATTCGGCACAGCACTAGACCTATTTGCACTGCAGTGTTGTACCAAATCTCATGTTACCAACTGAAATATAGTCAGGGTTATGAGCTCTAAAGTATATTACCCCCATTTTTCCTGTCGCTACCACAGTAGCGACAGGACCTTACATTTGATTTGTCCTAGCGAATTACACGTCTTACGTGTATTCCCTTGGACAAATTGTGTGTGTGTGTCTGTGTGTAAACTTACCATTATGTGTGATCGTGTTTTGTGTGTGAGCTGGCCCAGACGGCCAGCCAGCTAGCTTCTTTTGTTGTAGCTAGCGTATTTTGGGTTACTGTAGGTGCGATGTTTTTTATGTTGTTTTTCAAAAGAGTAAACATGAAACAATTTTTATTACCGATATTATTTGTGTTAAAGAAGGGGTTGAAAAACTTTTTTTAAGGAAACTCCTAAAAAGAGCAAAGTTCCTGGTTTGGCCGTAAAACCATGTGGTCGGGGGCACAGATGTACATGGGGTCTACATGGAGCAAGTTCCCTTCAGATTTGAGATTCCGGGATACCCCCTGAGATTTGACCCATCAGAACGAGCCCCCTCGTGATGCTAAAAAAAGTGCCAGAAAACTCAAAAATTGCTTCAAGATTGCTGTAAAATGCTTTAAATCTGAGCACAACGCGAAACACTTATATCCTATTTTTCCAAAAAATCAGGCAAAAATTGAACATTTTTTCGTTGTCATTTCAAGCCCTCGAAACGTTAGGACAAGTCTCCCCTAAAATTGCGAAAAATTTGGAACACCCTCCTGACCGGGGCCTCTTCGCTCCTGTAACACGCATGATAGGGACTAAACCACAAAATGCAGGGTGTGGGACGTGGGTTGTTTATACAGGCTTGAACGTGTTTAAGAAATGCACGTCAGCAATCAGCAACCGCTGGAAAAGTTATGGTCGATTCTTAACTAATTTTCGGGGCGCTTTTTTGGTCCCAGCCGGTAAATGTTTGCGATTATTCAATATTGTACTCAATTTGGTTCAAATTTTTGACTATAATAAAGGGGTGTGGGGGTTTAGAAAGGGTTCCTGCCTGTATCTCCATACCCCGTATTCCCCCTATGCGCATCGACGACTTGGACGCCCACATAAGAATGTGCTTCTTGCTTGAGACAAGGGTACTGATCAAGTTTTGTCGCAGCGTACCGCTTCTATCTGCTTTTTAAAAAAAACAGAATTTTATTTTTGCAGCAATTATTATTCTGGTACATAGCTCTTAATAGTAATAAACGAACGATAAATTAAAAGTAATTAACTATGCATAAATTTTTTACTTATCAAGGAATTTCATTACAGTCGCATACCTAAATGAAAAGGCATAAATTCAACAATAGTTCTCCAGTAATGCCAGAATACCTACCTTTCCTGAGTAGTTAAAAATTGGTGTGAGCGACAGGTTAAACTTCCTTAGAAGCAACTTCTTTCAACTAATTTAGACCACTGACTACGATTCGCACTGTACGGACTGCAGAATAGCTGGTCGTATTGTGGCTATGGGTCAGAACTCAATAATTTTTGCATAAAATTGCTGCTTGTTGACAAAAACGCTCGAAAATACGTGACAATACGTGATGTTATATATTTCTTTTGTGTAGCTTATGTACTGTACTTTGAATGTTTTAGCGGTCATATTGAAAAACAATAGGTCGCTTTAGACTATGGTAATGAAATTTATTGCCGTGGTCGCCATCGCAACGCATACGAGGTCATTATACCTACTAAACGATACGTCATGTACTTGAAAGTGTCAATTTGCTGATTATGTGTGCTGTTTATATTCATAATATTTAACGAAAATGAAGAAAACTAAATTGTCTAGATTCCTTTTTTGCAATTAATGACAGGTATTGTTGTTTTTGTCTTCTCAAGTGTGTTTTCTCTAGAGTTTTACGAAATTCAAAAAAGTTCTATTTTGAAGCTTAGATTTAAAGTACTGAAGCAATGTGAAGATTTATTCAAATGAAAATATGCATGTGTTAAGACACCTACAAGTGAATTTAGACTAAATTGGAATTCACGAACTGAAACGTTTTCACTACAGAAATATAAATTACGACGAAATAACCCACAGGTATAAAAGTCAGCATCATTAAGCCACAGAAAAGCGAAACATAATTGCAAGTCGGTAGATAAACATACGGTGTAAATGAAAGCCTAAACCATCATGTCAATTTAATGTTTTTTAAGAGGCCAAATTCTACCTGGACAGGTCGAATTATAATAGCTTTTGCTATGTCAAGTTCAAATTATTTTTTGTCTGAGATGAGCGTTAGTTTTAGAATGATCGGACTTTATTACGCAAGTACGCAATTTATATGAATATTATAATATGATATTAATATTAAAATTTTAAAGTTTTTAAAGTTAAAGTTTTAAAGGTAAAAGTTTATATTTTTGAACCAACTGGCACAGAAATGTGCGTGGAAATTAATTAAAGCTGACTCCGATCAAAACAGGAGGGTAAATCAGTGTCAGATTGTCAATTAATTATTGCCTGAATTAACCCTTTCCTTCCTGAATTTTTCTAAATTGCACCAAGTCCAAGCTCTGGCTGGGATTTGATCCGCTGCCACAGACTGGACATTCCCAGTGACAACTTTGTGGCAGAACTGTTACGCCAGACCACATGGCAGCCAGTTCGCTTCACTCGGATACCTAAGGCATCCTTGTTAAGTAGTTGATTCTGTGAACCATCAGGCCGACAGGTTTCACTAGTGTGACATAGTGTCAATAGTGATTTTGAACCCCGTGTGGGAAGAAAAGGGTTAATTAAAAACAGGTTAAACTTTATTTATATACTGTATACTTTTTATTTTTTATATGTTCATTTTATACTGCATTACCACTAAGCACATACGTTATTTTTCAGCACATGCCACAAATGTCAACAGCAAAGAAATGAATGTAATTTTCTGTCGAAATGAATTGCAAAACGTATTTTGCTCATGCCGGCTAATTACTTCTTGACACGCAACACTGGTTTTCAGCCATTGTTAAACGCCAACAGATCTACAGATCTACAGAAGTTTCTACAGATCTTGCCTACATTTTTTTATAGTGTCGGTGTTTGCGATTGATGCTAATAAAGTGTTTACTTAATTTAGCGTTAACTTTAAGTCAGCCAGTTAGTTAGCTCAAATTTGGAAATCGTGCTGTGCTCA
This sequence comes from Trissonchulus sp. WLG1_4, assembly GCA_030248245.1. Taxonomy (NCBI): domain Eukaryota; kingdom Metazoa; phylum Nematoda; class Enoplea; order Enoplida; family Ironidae; genus Trissonchulus; species Trissonchulus sp. WLG1_4. The sequence continues at coordinate 10,174 of JASANF010005540.1, forward strand.
AAAAAATTGTTTACAAAATCAATTATCAGTAGAAGCAGTATTAATATATGGTTTTAGAATATGTGCAGTAGCTATAAATTAGTGAACAAAAAATTTATTAATTTTAACGTAGTGTTTTCTATGGGAGAAGCAGGAGTTTACCAATTTGTTAGTAGCCTATAAATGCTCAAGACCACTATTAATATTTGTGCAATAATTTAATGTATTTCTATTAGATGAATTTCATTTTAATTTTTACACTGTCATCAATTTTCGCGTAAGTTAATTTAATCTTTTTGAATCTAATATATTTTGTATGTCTGTTTACTTGTTTGTTTGTTTAATGGTAATTGCCAACATAAAATCCCTGAAAGGGACATATTATGCTAATAAGACAAACAAAAATATGCAATACATGGCTTTCTGACATCGCATCGTATACAAATGATAAGAAAAGACAATTCAACGAACACAACTAACGTGAACGTTGTAATGCACTAGTTCGCTTTTTAAAACCAAGACAAATAAATTAACAAGTTTTCGCAACTCGTCGGTATCATTTAAGGAAATTACTGAACAAAATACACGTTCAGCTGCTGCTTCATGTCCTAAATTGTAGCAATCAATATTCAACAACTCAGTTCTAATATCGTAATACAAGAGACACTTAAGGGGGCGCTCTGAGTAACTTCCAATAAATCAAATTGCTATAATTTTTTGTTTCTTGCTGATACAAACTTTTTTGCTTAAGTGCAAGATGAACACCAGGCAAGCATTTTTGCAAAGTTTGATGAGTCTCGAAACATTTCAGCAAATTTTATGATTGCATCAAAATTGAAATTTTGAAAAATTTGACAATTTTTGAAATGACGTAGCTCCATGGTGCCTCAACCAAAATTAACAACCTATAGCTTGAATTAAAGACATTTTGGTCGAGGTGCCATTTTTGTCGAATTTTTGTTACCGACGATAAATTTTTAATTATTTTAATTTGTATCAAAAGTGACGTTTGAAAAAGCCTATCATATTCAATCAAATCATAAGAAATACAACTCAATGGGTGGGATTCACAAAGCGCGTTTAACTTAGACCCAGTCTAAGTCTTAGACTGCGTTTAAACGCAGTCTAGCTAAACGAACGTTTAGACCAAGTCTAAGTCTGCACATGATTAGCGCGTAAATTTTGTTCTATTTTCGTGTTCTAAATTTGATCACGTTCTATTCCTGATTCACTAGCTTAGTCTAAGTTAAACGTTCGTTTAACTTAAACGCCCGCTAGTGTTGATTTTAGACTAGCCTTTTGGCTAGTCTAAGGTTAGTCTAAGTATTTTTCCATTATTTTATTTAAGTATTTTTTAACATTTTTTGACTTTTATAGTTTTAATTAATTCTTGTTCAACTTATAGGCTAATAATATCGTGTATTATCATATCTATTACTTTTTAGCTACTATTATACGTTTAGATGACAGTTAATGTGGATGATCTAGTTTGATAATAAGAAAATATTGTTTACCATACTGTTTACTTATTCATTTCTTGCTATTAACAGTTCATAAAGCTCTAAAGTTAGTAAAGTCAACTACCTAATTAACTTAAATTGATAAAAATGATTAAATTAAACCAACTATAAACTGTTCTCATTATTATCGCTTAATGCTGTTGCTTCATCTTTGTTATTTTAGCTTGCAACAAGATAGCTTAAGTTTTAGGTATTTTTATCAGTGTTGTTGTAATTGTTTCAATTAATGTCAATTTTTAATTAATATAATTGTATGTTGAATAGTAAATTAATTATCTTATTTACCAATTGTTAAATTTTCTTTTTAACTACGTAATTAACTTGAATTTTAAATTAACTTTTATTAAAAAGTAATTTTATTACCTAAATTAATAGCATTGTCGGTACGTATTAAAGCAAAATGTTCTGCAATAGAACTGAAAAAGAATCAAATAAAGAATTCTGTTAAACGAGCCCGTTTAACTTAAACGGGCTTTGTGAATCACGTTTAGACTCGGTCTAAACGTTTGTTTAAGTTAGACAAGGTTTCAATTGAAATAGAACATAAAAATCAGATGACACACACTAATCATGTCAATCTCTGTGAATCATGTTTAACTTAGACCAACGTTTTAGACTGCGTTTAAACGCAGTCTAACTTAGACTGCGTTTAAACGCGCTTTGTGAATCCCACCCAATAAGTCTGCAAAATTTCATGCGGATCGGTTTTCGCAGCTGACAGTAATCGTAAAAAAGTGTACGCTGTAGCTCAATTTCAGAAACCTAAAGTTTGCCTACACATACGTATTTTCCAAAAAAATAGAGCTAATTTTTCTGTACTGCATAGAAGGTTCAGAAACCAAAAAGTAGCTAACGAAAAATTAGTTTGAATAATAGTGTATTTTTGTCAATGTTGGTCAACGTATTTTGTAAATTTTTTAGAAAGGTTTGCCTGCACAAACGACTTTTTGAAAAGTTGGAACGAGCAATTAGCTACATAGAGCTGTTTCAAAAAGTAACAAATGCCATATAGAACTTTTTGGTACATCGAATTAAATATTTTTCCCATTAAAAATAGGTTAAACTGTTAAAGTTTAACAAAATTTGACGTCATATACATCAAATGAAAGCTAATTTAATATGTAACAACTTTTCTTCTTGAGTTAATTAACGAAAACTTACGTGAAAAATTTTATCGCCCGAAGTCGCTTATTCAGAGCGCCACCTTAACCAAAAAAATGAATTTCATCTTCAGCTTCTTCTAAATTGCACTAAATCTATGTATATATATCTGTATATATATATATAAATAAATAAATATATATATATATATATATATATATATATATGTATATATATACATACATATATATATATATATATATATATATATATATATATATATATATATATATATATATATATATATATATATATATATATGTGTGTGTGTGTGTATATATATATATATACATCTGTTTATACGTTATGTTACTGTTATGTGAAATTTATACACGTATAGTTTGTGTAGTACAGTATTTTACGTAGAAAAATTATGACAATAAAAAAGTGCCAATCTGAAGTACGAACTTCATGAACACGAAATTGCATAATGCGCAAGATCCGAAAACATTCAGTGAGCTTACATTGCGTGTTTATAGGGTCACCGTGGCAGAGTGGTCGTTGAATTGTGAATATGTTGGTTTCAACAGAACGATTTCATGCACAAAATGCACGGACAAAATCTGTAAAAAGTAAGTTACAAAAGCTCAGCATTTTTGTGGCCGAGGATTTAGATAACTATTTTGCTAAAAAAACAGCAAATTTTCACATTGCTTAGTGAAGCATAGGTTTTGTTGTGCATTTACAATTCACAAAAAAACTGCAAGCAGCTCCTAATCATGCTGTTGCCTTGCAACATCAAAATTTGTAGTTTGTTTTTTCTGAAGTAAAAGTTTCATAAAGCAGCAAATTATTAAAATATCTTGTGTTCTTGTTCTTGTTCAGTACCATTGTTTCAGGCGCAACTGTAAAATTATCTCGACACCCGCGCAATTTCCTGGTGGAAAATTCCTGATAACACACGTCAACAAAGACGTGCAGTTTAAACTGTTGTATGACGATGCTACAGAGTAATAATACGGCTATGGTATTTCATGTGATCACGTGTTTACTTCAAACTGCGTTTTTAAGCATAGATGCACATAGTCAGGGTAAGGAGCGTATGCACTCTCCTTGACGGTCGAAAGCGACCCCCAATCTTCAGACGACGATCAATCCTGTCACCATATCCCTATCACGCAAAACTGTCTGACACAATAGTGCACTATAGTAACTGATTTTCGGATACACATAGACACAGAATGACCAAACAAAGACGACAACTTCTTAATAATATGCAAATGAACTAGCTGTAAGTAACACAGTCCACACGCGAGAATGTCACGTGCTCAAACTGTGTCCAAATCTCAAGAAATAGTTTTTAAATTTGTGAGTCCGTTTAAATAATTTTTTCACGTTTTATATTTGCTTATGAACATAAAACTTTAAAATTTATGCCTGTAATAAAGAAACAAAAATTATCATACAAATCAGTTTGAATACGTAATGAACAAACTACTTTATAACCGTGTGGCTTAGTCGGTAAGTCGTCTGATTTTGACACAGGCAGTTGCAGTTCGATTCTTGCATAATAGTTTTTGTGCTTTCTGAAATGATATGCAAATTTCTGTACACAAACATAACTTCCGAATCGACCTACCTACCTGCCCGCACACTGTAATTAACACTGCAAAATTGACCTACCTGATTTCACGTAGGAGCAACAGAATCTGAATATAGTGTATACGCGGCCCCTGCGGGAGCCGCGTAAAAATGTGGGCTTGCTATGCATTATGTCCTTGCTGTCAAAGATATGGTTGCAAAACACGCTTACAGCTGCATTATATATGTAAAGTCAACCACTTCTTGCTTCGTTTGGAAAATTTTGGATGTATGACGGGCAAGGGTAGAAAGATGCAAAATTTTTCTTGCTTTTGAAATTGTATATTAAGCACTACTGTAGATGTACATTGTAACACTATGATAATTTTTAAAGTTGTTTTTTTTAGTTAAATTTTCAAATTTCCACAGGTTAGGCCTAGTTCGGCCAACG
>JASANF010005542.1:0-72268 GCA_030248245.1 Trissonchulus sp. WLG1_4
GTCTGGAGCTTACGAGTAAGTGTTCGCGGAGAACTTATTTCCACACCCTGAGCAATTCTCAAGCTATTTCTAACTCTCTTAGCGATCTCGTTTAGGTGCATTTCATTGTAAGACTAGCGGATTCCCTGCCAGAGCAGCCCAAGTTGTCAAAATAATTGCCCAGTAGCATATTCTTGTCCCGTGGAACTTCTAGTCAAGCTTCGTTCTTGTTGCTGTTGTTGTTGCTCAAGCGGGTCCCACGCGCCACGGATCAGACAGAGACCCGCGCCAGCTCAACAACAGCCCCTCTTGGGCTCACTGAAGAGTAGAGTGAGGTCGCGGGTCGGCTTCCGAAGAGTCTTGTCGGCGTCGTATCCAATGCAGGGCATGTCATCAGCTAGTGCTCCAGGGTCTGAGGGATCTCCCTGCTGCAGCGCGGAGATCGGGGTCCGAACTCCGAACCAGGAATCCGAACTCCCGGGCACCCGTGCGAGCTTCCTAAAATGAACTAGCCGAAAGCTGAGCAAGGAGGACCACGTTTTTTCTTGACATGTCATCAGCTCTCCGTCACTTGGCGCATAAACTGTCCGGCACGGTTTAGCCGCGGTGGGTCGTTCACGTTTCACGGCCGCCATAAAACACTTTCCCTGTTACTTCTGCAGCCGCCTCATTGGCGGCCGCGTTTGCCAAGTCGTTTTCTGGGAGCCCCACGTGTCCCGGTAAGATCGACCTGAGCGGTACTGCACGTGATTGTTTCTAACAGGTTCGTAAATTCCGTTACGTCGCCGGTACAGGGAGGTCGGATATGGCCATGGTGGCGGCCTTACTGTCTGGAGATGACGACCTTACACCCCGGGACGTTGATGTTGTCAGCTGTTCACCGTAAGGCCAGTTATCGCCGCCACTTCCGTTACGAACGAGCACGTGAAGTGCCTCCCCTTCCTTTTTGTTAGCGAGTATCAGGCTTGATGATTACCACCACTTTTTCTTGCTGGAAGGGGTGACCACTGTTGACGTCCCCTCCGTTTCCGGTTCCGTTTTCCGCCGAGCCATCCGCGTCTTTACGGATGTTGTAGTCCGGTCTTGCGTAGTTACGTTCAGCATCCCCCGCATTGACGGAGTAATTTAGTTCTACGGCGTCTGACTTTCTGTTGCGGCCAATTAGCTTTGCTTCACAGCCCCTGAAGCCTTAGGCGCTGGACCGAGGTTTTGGTCTTGCTTTTCTAGTCTAGTCTACGAGCTGGTCTATGGCTAGAGACAGATTTCAGACCCGCTCGCGCAGCGAGCTGCGCCTTCTCGACCTGTGTGGGACCTGTTTCTCAATTAGCGCTTTGCGTGGGTTGGACTCGAGCAAGCATTTTGACTTATCGAAATCTAGCGCGGTCAGCCTGTCTGAGTGCGTGGCATACGACACTACCCCCTGACTTCAGTCTCGGAGCTTCCACCGGTGTGCTGGCGAGCTGGCCATTGATTATCCGAAGCGCGCGGTTCTGGGTTCTCTTGAGCCTCTCCAACGCAGTCCTGGCCAGCCAGGGTTGCCACGCCCCGTAGTCGGATACGCTACGGCACAATGAACCGTATGTGGTTCTAGCAATTGAGTTATCTCAGTCCCAGCTGGCTGAGGTAACCGCCGCTAGGATTTTAGACCGGTCGTTCATTTTTGCACAGACGTTATCTACATGGGCGCTACGAGAGTGTGCGCCCATGTATAGGTGAGACCAAGAAAGACCGGGTTGCGGCTAAATTTAATGGGCTGACCTTCGCCGAGATGCTGGGTTCCCACTTGGCTTCGTGCGTGCTGGTGGAAAAGAAGCCAGACCCACACTTCGCTACGTTAAGTGGTAACTTCACGAGCCGGCTCCAGTTACAGATAGCGTTGATTCCTTGCTCGACCAAGTCGCTTGCTTGCTCTTTGTTGCTGTCTGACGAAAGATCGCAATATCGTCCACATACATGCAAACGCTCAGTGCCGCCGGTATGGCATCCCGAACTCTGTTGATGCATAGACTGTAGAATAGTGGCGAGAGCACAGCGCCCTGGGGAAAACCTTGCTGTAGTTTGTGGGAGCAGCTGAGTGCCCCGTTAAGGCGGACCTTTGCTTGTCGGTTGCGTAGAAAGCCACGTCACCATGTTACAAACTTAGTTGGAACGCCGGTCTCGAGCATGTGGCCGATTAGCTCATCATTCCAAACTTTGTCATAAGCCTTCAAGTAGTTGAGTAGCGCCAAGACTGTCCGGTTCGGGGGTTTTGCCTAAAACCCATCACATATTTCCTGTGACAGGAGAATGACCTGGTCTTCGCAGCACCGCCGCCTCCGCAAGCCCGCTTGGTCATCGCATAGCCAGCCACGTGACTCCGCCAGGTTGTAGAAACTGTTACCCACCATTCGTTTTAAAGTTTTTGTGAGGCAGGAGGTCAGACTGACAGGCCGTTGCGAGTCTAGCTTGCGGGTTGGTTTTCCACTTTTCTGGAGGGGTATCACAATTGCGTTTCTCCAAGCCAGGGGACAGAAGCCGGTGCTCCATGACTCACTATAGCAGTGCAGCAAGTTATCCAGGGCTATCGGGCCAAAGTTCTTTATAAAGCGTGGGGCAATGTCATCTGGACCCGCTGCAGCCTTAGCCTTCATCTGGTTTGTGGTCGTGGTTAACTCTTCAGCCTTGAAATCCACACAGGAAGGCGTCGTCGTCGTCGGTCCCGTTCTCGCCCAAGGGCATAAGATTTAGGCCATCCCGCGTTGGCCCTACACACTGTGCACAGCAGGTTATCGTTGTTGGCAGGTTCGCAGGTGACGCGACATATTTGTGGCTGATTGTGGCCACATAAATCGCAAATTTTTCTTTTCGCGACATATTTCCGGGCATGAAGTTGGTCATGTAGCGGTGGGTTAGCAGAGGCGATGTCATTTGTGCCTCTACACTTCTTCCGATGGCGGGATATATACGATGGAGCGTAGATACCACCGCATTTTTTACATTGTCTTTTACCATTGTTCCTGTTTGGGCCGTTGCTGCGTTTGTGATGGTTCTTCATAGTTGCCTCTTGACGGAACGTATCTCCACTTGTCGCAGGCAAATGTTTTGCTAAAATTCGTTGTTCTATGCATCCTGTTCTGATGGATGGCTAGACCCTCGGCGCTTTTACAGCTTTTACCACATCCTGGGTAAGCGCATATCAGGGATTGAGTCACTACAGCATTTCTTGCGATGGGGAGAGCTGTTGTGACTTTATTGCCCTTCAGTCGATCGTATTCCATCAGATGGGTTTTGCGTTCATTGATCAAGGTTCGCCATAGAGATCTATTTCTGATCTTGAGCTCTAACCCGTTTTCGTCGATGCCGGCTTCTCTGAGAAGTTTTTTTCCAGTATGTACTGTGTGGTTTTTCTTTGCTCGTATTTTCAGTACTGTTTCGAGCGGTTTGGCAATGGCACGTTTGGTCTGGCGGTCATCTGGCATTCGCAGTACGTGCCCGATCCGATGCAGATGAGCCGTTTCGACCTTAGTTCGTATGGTAGTGATGTCAAGTTCATTTCTAATATCTTGCATGTTAACATGTTTGGCTTCCATCTCCTTTAGTGGCTCTAATGTTCTTGAGCTGCGTAGGAGGAATGGTCGTACGGCGGCTTTGTATAGCATCGCACTCTCAACGCATGCAGCGATGACTTCCGCCTGAGTTTGCTTCGTCAGACGGCACTTGACAACACGCTTTTTTATTATCGCCCAGTTTGCCGCAGCTCTATTTATGCGTTCTCGTACTTTTTTTTTTCTCCAATTCATGTGCCAAGCATTCTTATGTCCTTTGCATCTTCTGTGCCAAATAGTAGCTCTTCTTCATTCGTCTTCTCCTTGAAACAGGCCATCTGGTATTTTGTGATCTGCAGTGCGGTATAGATTTCGTCATTCTGGCCTATAAGCGTGGTATCGTCAGCGAATAGGGAGCTCGTGAAAGCATGTTGCAGCGTTTCCGAATTAAAGACGGCTGTGCGCTGGGGTGGGAGCGTATGTCCAGGCAGCCAGGACCAAGGTACCCCCGCGGTGATTCTATCATCATGAGCCTTCTGCTGCCTCTTACGCTCGATGATGCGCAAGCATGCTTAATGAAAGATGCTGAATAATATGGTAGATGTCGGACAACCTTCTCTGAGACCTCGTTTTGGATCGCAGCTCGAGCTGTCATTCTCAAGCCCACGGACTCTGTATGATGTGTGTTCATGTAGGTCTTGCAGTTTGCAGATCATCTGGTGTGGCATACCGTACTTTTCCAGTAGTCTCCAAAGGATCGGCTTGCCAACCTTCGGGTACGTTTTCTTGAGGTCTAATAGGATCGCTATACAGCCGTTGGTGTTCTGTTGGTTCCCGGTTGTCTTCGCATATTTACTCACATCCTCGTGTATTCGTATAAAAATCTGAGTGCTATCAGCCGTCGAGCGGTTTTGTCGAAAACCGCACTGATTGTCGTTGAGCAGGAGCGTTTCCTCTGCCCATATGCGGAGCCTCGTGGCCAAAATGCGTGCTAGGATGCGGCTGGTCATAGGCAGTAAAACATATGCCCTTGTAGTTGTTTATTTCTTTCCTGTCTCCTTTTTTGAACAACGGTATGACGACACCTTCCTTCTCTGCGGGTTGCCAAGCCGGTGCAGGGTTGTCGAACATGAAGTTGTTGTTGTTCGCATACAGCTGTCTGTAGGTTTGCGTCAGCTATTTTGATGTAACGCAGTCGTAGCTCATCAGTCCCCGGTGACTTATCGGTCATTTTGTTCATTTCCCTCTTTATCTCTTCGTCGTCCGGTGTTATACACAACAATAGGTATAATTCTTCGGCTGTATTCCGATCCACCACAGGCCGCTCTGTTTCTGCGATGGTGTTTTTTAGTTGTTGCAGCGATATTTCGTGGCGGTCTTGGGTTATCGTAGCCAGATGTTCCTTGAAATGTTCTTCGCTGAACGTTGTACCGGTACGGCAATTATTGAAGAAACCCCTCGTCTGTAGTCTTCTGAGGATAGAGTACATCAAATCAATGTTACCGCTGTCAGCTGCCGTGCGACATTTGTTTGCGAGCGCGTACCACCATTCGTTTACCCATTGTTTCAGTTTCGCAGTGTATTCTTTTCGTTTTTGGGTCAGATGTTGTTTCGCGGCTGCTTTAGCTTCTGCGTGAGCGTCCGCGTTTCTTGTTTCATTGCGGTGCCGCAGTGCTTGGGCTATTTCGTCCTGCATTCGGTTCAGTTCGCCCTCATGCGTCGTAGTCCAAGGGTTCACTTGACGTCTAGTGTTTCCGCAGACTTGTAGAGCACTGTCCAACAGGATTTTCTTCGCCATATCCCAGGTAGGTTGCTGTTAGTTGTTGGATGCCGCTATCTATCGCTCGTTTGTTGTACTACAGAATGTTTGCTGTATGGTTTCATCTTGTAGCTTTTGCCAGATGATGTTCAAGCTTCGTTTTTTCGGGGTAGGCTTGGGCTTTACCCACTTGTGTTTCTTCATTTTCAGACTTTTGGTCGGTGGTCGGATAGCTAATAGTTAGGCACGCTGTATACAGTTTTCATCAGACGGTGTCTTTCATTTGCTTTGACAAGAAAACCGTCCAATTCGTACCAACAGTTTGACCGTGGGTGTCTCTATGTCCCTCTTTGCTTCTCGTAGAACGAGTTCACCCACGCAAGATCGTTCTCAGTGATCCAGTTTAGTATATCTTCGCCCTGTGTGTTTGTTTGTGGAAGCTCAAAACGTCCTACATGTCTTCCATCCACTCCATTCTGTCTTCCCATTTGTGCATTTATATCCCCACCAATGATGTTCGGGGTTTGGCTGTTCTGTAGTATACGTTCGAGGTTATACCGGATCCCGTCAGTTATTGATTCATACTCAGGACATCCAAAATCGGGGTAATAGATACTTATGACTGTTAGGCCAGGTAAGAAAACTGCTGTCAGCCGGTCGAGAGTGCATTTTTTCTTGCCATTGCAGCACCATAGTAGTAGCACCATCACACCAGTTTTCGTTGAGTGGATTAAATAACGTTCTTCTTTCTGATAGTGGTAGCATTTGATTCCGTCAGAGGTAACCGTAATCTCGCTGATCATTGTGATGTGCCAGTTATTATTCACAGCCTGTTTCACGATTTCACCAAAGCGTTTTTTCTTAAGTTCGCCCTCTGTACGTTCCATGTGGCTATACAAAGTTCCGTTTTTTCATCCACTGGCGTTGTTGTTCTCGCGTCGTTGTTTGCATTTTTTGTATTTATTCATTCGAAGCATATATATCCAACGCGGGTCTTCTTTTTGGTCCTAAATTTTTTTCGATGGCATCTTTGAGCCTGTAAACAATCCATCTGCTCAGTGCCCGTTGTGAAAGTCCGCAGCCGGAAGGGCCGCTAGCCATCATTGTGTTTAATGAGATGCATTGATTGGCTGGATCATCGCCGCTCAATGTAGGTGCAGCATCTGGCGGTGGTCCAGGCCTTCGCCTCGATCCTCCGACCTCCGTTGCACCCTTGTGCTTGTCTTGCCAAGAGCCGAGAGGCTCCTGCCCGCTAGCCACCGTAGAAGGCCAAGCACCCGGCCAGCCACACAAGAAGGCCCCTCAGCCATGTCCGCCCTCGTCAGCAGCTATTTCACTTGCCTGCGCCTGTCCCAGTTTGGTCTACTCAGTTTGACCCTGTTGACTTGAGCGTAGTGCGTCGCAAACGCCTCAGCCTTTGCCAACCTGCCCATGATAGATTTTCCGTTAACAACTATGGTATCATTTGGGATGCCCTTCAGCGACTTCACCAATTTCCAGGCTCTATCGGGGTTTGAGACAATAGTGATCTCTTCGATGAACTCTCTCAACTTGTCCTGTTTGGTTTCGTTAACCAGTAATCTGACATTCCGGCACTGGTTAATCCATTGTTCTCTGTAGCTGGTCAGGTCGCGAAGGTACCGGTTCCGTTCCTTGATGGCATGTCTGATGCTGTTGCTGTTGTTGTTATTGTTGCCGAGTCGTAGTCACTGTAACTCTTCCGTAGAAATATACAGAATGATTTTTGGCTTCGGTGTGCTTCTAGATTTAGTTTTTGATATTTCACTATTATTCTGAAACCTTCAGTGTACCACATGATAGTTGGGCCAGGTGTAAACTACATACACAACATTAAACAGTCAGGAACAGAGCAAAAAATAAATAAAATTTAAATACACACTCTTACTCAAAAGTGTCAGCTAGCCTCATTTTTACCTGATGTTTAGTATCATTTAAAGTATACTAACAAACACTATTCTGGAGTTGCAGGATGTTAAGTTTGAGTGTTACTGTATTTTGGGTATTTTAGGTTAACGAAGAAGGTACTGAAGCAGCTGCTGCCACAAGTTTTGGTGCGGAGCGTTTAAGTCTGAAATTAACACAAACTACTTTCATCGCTGACAGTGGCTTCTTCTACGTAATATATCATAAGAAGCTCAGTCATGTCTTGTTTGCCGGTCGATATGTTAAGCCTTAATTAACGACAAAAAACCTTTTTAAATTATGAGTCTACATTAATATTACATTATTTATTCATGCATTAAAAACAATGGGCATCGAGTATGTGTTCAACTACCAACCACGGAGCTCTTGGAATTTAGGCTCAAAGGCGAAGCGGAACCGTGCACCCGAACCCAATCTGAAAATGACTTCACGGTTGAAGACCGTAACAAATGCCTATAACTCAAATTCCAGCCCACGATCAGGTAAGGGGCGCACGGTTGAATCTCCATAAATAGCTGCAAAGCCCTCCAAACACTAAGGCTTACCAACGGATAGAATTATATCAAATCAACTGAAATTTCAATATTTTAGTGGAAGCCAAACCAAGTTATTTTAATGACAGAAGAAAACGAGTAAAAACCTAACTTAAATCAATGCCAAGTTCCTGAGAAACTTATACTAGGCTCCGGTGCACGATGTTCAAACTATGTAAACCCCAGTCCAAAACCGCCGGCACCACCCACAGTTTTTGTCCAATTCTGGTAGATGTCGCGTGTAAGCGTGCACGAGCACGAAATTTTACCCCCACCCCTAAGCGCTATTTGCGCTATTTGCGCTATTATAGTTTCCAGCGCAAAAACGCCACTTTACTTGCCCCCCCGCTATTTGTGCTATTTCCGCTATTATAGTGTTCAGCTAAAAAATGCCCCCCCACCCCCCTACTATTTGCTGCTATACACGCTACGACAGGAACCCCCCCTCCCTCCGCCCTCTTCCCCTCCGCTGCCCCCTATATAGCACCTTCGATAGCGCATATAGCGCAAATAGCGCATATAGCGCAAATAGCGCATATCGCACCCCCAAAAAGCGCTATAGCGCAAATAGCGTATATAGCACCTTCGATAGCGCATATAGCGCAAATATGTAGCACCCCCAAAAAGCGCTATAGCGCAAATAGCGTGTATAGCACCTTCGATAGCGCATATAGCGCAAATAGCGCATATAGCACTCTCAAGGAGCGCTATAGCGCGAATAGCGCATATAGCAAATTCCATAGCGCTTATAGCGCTATAGCGCATAAAAAAAGCGCTATAGCACGAAAAGTGCTATTTCGATTTCGCTTACACGCGTTCGTTACCCGAATTCGTCTACTGGCTGAGTCGTGAGGCAGACCACACCATAGGAGAATACATAAATCGGCCGCGACAGATCATACTAGGATTAGAAGTTCCCCATTTAAAACTCAATTTGTAAACTAAAAAATTATGTTAAATATTGATTACGGTGACTAACTACTTACGATAAACTAATAATTTATATAAATACATACGAAACAGAAACGTATGCACATTAAAAATCCTCGTGTTTAAACTATAAGCCTTAGTAACGGAAAAAACTTTAATTTCGATGTCCTAAAACTTTTGGTATTGATTATAACATGAGTACATAATAGCTTCTCACTCTATATAGAAGAAGAGTGAGACACTCTCCAGCCTGCCTGTGTTCTAGCAAAGGCAGATGCGCTGGTCGTTTTCAGGCTACATGTTGACATTCTATGCAACATGTGACTGGCCAATCAGCGCGTAGATTCCCTGCGTAACACACTTTAGTATATAATCGCTGATGCGTTGATGAGCATTAAGATAGGGATAAAAGCTTAATAACTAATTATTTATTCATAGTCTGCTTGCAAAAACATTAAAAAAAGTTTGCAAATACCTCTAGGGATATTTTGGCAAACTTTCAGCGAAATTGATTGAGAAACTTTTGAGATATAAACTTTTCTGAATTTCTTCAAAGTTTCTCAATTAATTTCGCTGAAAATTTGCCAAAATATTCCGAAAGGTATTTGCACACCTTTTTTAATGTTTTTACAAGCAGACTATGAATAACCTTTAATCCTATCCCGTTTTATGATTGGAGCACGTGCACAGGCGTCTGCCAATCAGAGAATAGGAGCTCGCTTCTGATTGGCCAGTCACATGTTGCACAGAATGTCAACATGTAGCCTGAAAACGACCAGCGCATCTGCCTGTGCTAGAACACAGGCAGGCTGGAGAGTGTCTCACTCTTCTTCTATATATAGTGAGACGCTATTATGTACTCTTGATTATAATTATTGAACGAAATTGAAAAATTTTTTGCAACAATGTGAAAATTTCTGAGCTTCGTCCACTAGAGTACTGATCTTCCAAAATGGTTCCAAAAATGTGTGCGTGATCTATGATTTTTCAGGACCATTGGTCCGGAACTCGCATGGACTAATCATTTGGAGAGTTTACTAAATCTTTTTTGGTTGTTTTTAGTCACAGTGCTTAAAATTTGCTTAAAAAAGATACTGTCAGACACTAGACTACCAATATCAACAATTATTCGGGATCAATCGCCATTTGTAAGCCAGACATCACACCATGGGTACGTCAACGGTCAGCACAACAAGCAGGATATCAGTTTGGCCAGCTTGTGAAGTACACATAACGTTTGGACGCACAATTCTTTGCCACAAATCAGAAACAATATAAAATAAAGGTATTCACATATATACAGCTTCATAGTTAAAACAGGTATTACGCCATAGCCGTTACATATCAATTTGCACTAAATGTTGAGTACATAAACTACGACATATGTGCTTTTATTCTGTGTAAACAAATTGAACAAACAGATTGATAATTGTGACGAAACTATCGAATGTGAATAAGTTTTAAAAACGTCATTTTACCGACTTTGCGGCTTCATTGAAAACTTTTCTTTCTTTCTTTTTACATATATTTTAACAAGCAGGCCCCAAAAGGGGGCAAGGTTCCTTCGCCGAGTGAAAATTCTGCTTATTTTACCCGGGAGATTTCAGCTTGTGTGTTTATTGTATTTTCATGCATCCACAAATACACTCTTGCTAATCCTTGTGAACAGTTGAAGTATTTAGTTTTAGCGATTACACTATCAATTCAACAACTTTATCGAAAACCCGTGCCATAGTTGCCGGAAATGCTTTTTATTTCACCATATTTTACCTGAAAAAATGTCCAGTCTAAACTGTTTCTGCACACAAAAGTTATGTAAAATGTTTGCAAAAAACACAACATATGGGGGTTGAGCCCTCGAAGTATGAATGTATATTTCAGCATATTTTACGAGAAAAAATATCTTGTCTAAACAGTTTTTGCAAACAAATTTTTTTGCAAAAAAGACAATATATGGGGGTCGAACTCTCGAAGTATATATAATAACCTTTGTACTAGCGCTTTTGACCACTCGGCCACGCTTCTTCGATGTGGACGAGCTTTAGTTATGACTATGCGGAAGAAAACTGTGAAATCAGACGACAGTCTAAACAATCACGTGATTAGCACGTGTATTTTAGTCTACAAAGTAGGCTTTAAAAGTATGCCCTCAATAATTTAAGTTTAAGTTTAAGTTTAAGTTCGTCTCTCGATTTTAATTAAGTTTAAGTTTAAGTTTAAGTTCTCATTTTGAAAAACAATTAAGTTTAAGTTTAAGTTGCTGCCTTAATTTTAATTTAAGGGGGTAGTGTCGCGAAAGCAGTCGATTTTGCGTAACTATAAAACATTTTTAGAAAAAGATACGACATCGTTCTTTATATGTTTTGAAAATATATGTTGAGGCAAGTATTTTCGCCAAGTTTCATCAAAATTGATACAGTATACTGTTTGCAGTGAGGTCGCAAAGTCGGAAAAATGACTTAAATGTTTTAAATAAAATGTTTTAAAAACCTATTCACATTTGATTTTTTCGTCACAATTATCAACTTATTTGTTTAGTTTATTTACATAGACTAAAAGGACATATCTTGTAGTTTATGCACACAAAATTTAGTGCAAATTGCTTGAGTGGTTGCGGAGTAATACCTATTTGAACTGTGAAACTGTGCGTAAACAGTGAAGTACTCTCAGCAATAATGATAAATTGTGAAAAATTTAGACGCTTATTTTCAAATCAAAAGAAAAACGAACCTTTATTTTTCTTTTTTCTTATTTGTGGCAAAAAACCGTGCGTCGACACGTTATGTGTGCTTCACAAGCTGGCCAATCTGATATCTGGCTGAATTTTTTGAATTTTCATGTCCTTATTGTGTGATGTCTGGCTTACAATCGGTGATTGGTTTAAGATATTGGTAGATATTGGTAGTCTACTGTCTGGCAGTACTTATTTAACACATTATAGCATTGGACTAGTTTCTCAGTGAACGTACAAGTTCAAAGCAAAAAGATCTCTTTTTGCAACCTATGAGCAAAACTGCTTTCGCGACACTACCCCCTTAAGTTTAAGTTTAAGTATTCCAAATTTTAGCAATTTAAGTATTCAAATAAGTTTTTTTGTTTTTTTGCTTCTATTACATGTTTCAATGTTACTACGACACTGTACATGTCCGTGGCTACATAAGCCTGCAACGATCAAGTCAAAGTGTGCTGGGAACGGATGGGAACGTCACACAGGGTTTTTTTCAAAGGAGGGGTTCATTGGTCATGCAAAAATTTTTTAAGTATGCTAGTTTGTATAACATATATATGTCACATACAATTGTTGCAGGGGTCTGGGGGCGGTAGCCCCCAGAAACTAGCGCTTTTCTCCAATTTTGAGATAAAATTTGTATTGGAAACTTTAATTTAAGCCACTCTCGGTTGAGAAAACAGAATGATCGCGGGGGTCTGGGGGCTGCAGCCCCCGCCGCCCCCAGACCCAACCCCCAGAAGCCAGAGCCTTACAATAAAACCAGTACACCAAAACCACCAAAGTACAATAAAACCTTGCTCAAATGTAGAAGAAAAGTAGCGCTTTTTAACCATATAAAGAATATGCTCTAAAAATAATTAATTATTGAATACTAGCCTGTTAAAAAAACACTGCACATTCGTTAGTACCACCTTAAAACAAAACGTTGAAATTTTTCAACTTTGTTAAACCTTAAACCTTAAACTTGTGCATTTGGAATGAGCAATATGCTAAAATCACACATACACAGGTTTTATTAATAAAAGATCTTAACAAGAAACAGAATAAACTACTAAGTTGCAGGGGTCTGGGGGCGTTAGCCCCCAGAAAAAATTGGATCAATTTTTTATTTTTAGGACAAATTTGGTCAATTGGAGACGCATCAGAACATTTTTCCGGCCAGACCATGAAAACCAAAGGGGGGACCTTGTTCAAATTTTTTATGAGTTGGCCAAAAGAGGTGCGGTTCAGACCCCCTGAACCCCCCTGGGTACACTCTTGACGTCACATCAGACACTGTATATGTACATGTAGCCTAATATACTCGTGTAGTACTTGTGTATGTATGCTTAGGCTTTGATAAAAGATAATAACAAGCAATAGTAACTCACATAGTTGCAAAGGTCTGGGGCGGTAGCTGCAAAAATTTTTAATTTTCAGGCCAAATTTGGTCAGTTGGAGAATGGAGACGCGGCAGAAAATTTTTCCGGCCGGACCATAACCCTTTCCCGCATACTGTTACATAAGTCTAATCTTACACTAGTGAAACCTGTCGGCTTTATGTTTCACAGAATCGGTTACTTCACGAAGATGCCTTAGGTATCCGAGTGAAGCGAGCCGGTGGCCAAGTGGCTAGGCGTGACAGTCCTGCCACAAAGCTGCGCCTGTGACGCAGGCTCCGTCTGTGGTGACGGATCAAAACCCAGACAATGACTGGACTTAGTGCATTTTTGAAATTTCATGCAAAGGGATAAATACCAAAAGGAGCTTTTGTGTAAAATATCACTGGAAAAAAAATTCAGTGGAAAATTTCCCCCATTCCGCCCTGGGTATGCCCTTGAACTCAGAGATGCACAATAGTGACAAATATGGTTGCAAATTCAGGTCATTCATAATGAAATTATACGTGTAAACATCACAAATTACTGATTTAGCACTAACAAATCTCACATTAAGTCGGCCTACTAGTTTTTTTGAAACAGAACCGAGATCTCGCACAAAAATTCTGCTCGAGGAGATATGCCAGACAAGATAATAAGCCAAAAACACGAGCCTAAATGAAAAGCTAGTCATTGACATTTAAGTATAAATTAAGTTTAGCGAAAAAGTTCAGTAAAGGAAAAAGCTCAAAATTTGACATTTAAGTATAATTTAAGTTTAAGTTCTAATTTTCTAAAACATTTAAGTTTAAGTTTAAGTTGACACCTTGAATTTTTGTTTAAGTTTAAGTTTAAGTTAACACGTCAATTTTGAATAAGTTTAAGTTTAAGTTTAAGTTTAGGGGCATACTTTTTTAATTAAAGTTTAAGTTAAAGTATACTTTTTTAAGCCTACTACAAAGTCACTACATAAAAATTTTTAAAAACAAAATTGTAGTAATATAACAACTGAATACCAGTGCAAAATGTTTGTTGACCATTATTCCACTAAAAATTGTAGAAAAGACCCGTCTTAGGAAAAAAAAGACCAGTCGGTCCCCTTACTGACTTTACGTGTTAATCATATACGCTGAACAACATATGGCTGCTACTTTTCCTCTGCGCAGAGTTGATTTCAAAACAATAGTTCCTTCTCTAGAAGGAACAAAAATATGGAAAAAGCAATTTCTAAAATGTTACTGAACAAGTTTCACAGATATGCAAAGTTGATTGCTTTCGCGACACTACGCCCTTAACCCACGGCTCAAACTTTCCGGCCTAACGCAATCCAACCCGAGGGTACCCACTACCCCTGTCGACGCTACCCCTGAAACGCTTTTTCAGGGCAAGTTCAATGGAATTGCAATTCTTTGAATTCTCGTAATTGGACGCTGGATGCATTCACGCGGTTAGACATAGCAAAATGCCTTAGTAAAAAATATATATAATATTTAACCAGAAAATGGCATTTCTGCCATTTTAGACTACTTGTATTGCCTGAAACTTTTGAATACAAATTTGATTAAGAAAGTGCAAGTGTTCGGCTTCAGTATTAAAAAATAAAACAATTTCAAAAGGAAGTACATGCTTGTAAAAAAGGCTTACGGTCTTTTTCTAAAATGGACTTATGTAACTGAACTTGACTTAAGGGGGTAGTGTCGCGAAAGCAGTCGATTTTGCGCGACTGTAAAACTTGTTCAGTAAAATGTTAGAAATTGTTTTTTCTATATTTTAAAAATCTATCTAAAGCCAAATTATTTTGCCAAGTTTCAGCAAAATTGGTTTAGCATATACTTTGCAAAAATGTCTCAAAGTCGGAAAAATGACGAAAAAAAAACCTATTCACATTCCATTTTTTAGTCACATTTATTAGTTTTTCTGTTTAGTTTTTTTACACAGGCTAATAGTATGTTGTAGTTTATGCACACAAAATTTAGTGCAGATTACTGTAGCGGCTGTGGAGTAATACTAGTTTGAACTGTAAAATAGTAACCGCAATAATGATAAATTGCGAAAAATCTAGACGCTTATTTTCAAATCAAAAGGAAAACGAACCTTTTCTTTTTTGTCGCAAAAAATTGTGCGTCCACACATTATGTGTACTTCACATGCTGGCCAATCTGATATCTGGCTTGATTTTTCGAACTTTTATGTCCCTATTGTGTGATGTCTGGCTTACTAATGACGATTGGTCCAAGATATTTGTCAATATTGATAGTGTGATGTCTGGCAGTAATTATTTGATACCATACAGCGTTGGCCTAGCTTCTCATTGAATGTACTACTTCAAAACAAAAAGTTCTATTTCCACAGCCTATGAGCAAAACTGCTTTCGCGACACTACCCCCTTAACTGGACTTAATTTAGAGATCGGCCGCTAAGCCAAGTGTCGGCCCCGGGCCGGCACGGGGCCGCAGCCATTTTCACCGGGCCGCCACCGGCCCCGGGCCGCGTGGCAGCGGGCCGTCCCCGGGCCGGCCCGGGGCCGTTGCAGTCGACCGGGGCCGGCCCGGTCGGCCCGGGCGGCCCGGCCGGCCCAGTCGTCCCCGTCGGCCCGGCCGGCCCGGTCGGCCCGGTCAGCCCCAGCCGGCCCGCTGTTTGCCAGGAATCGTGGGTGTCCGGGCCGCGACCGGCCCGGGCAGCCCGGTGGGCCCGGGTTGGCTTGATCCGTAATAAAGACTGCTAAAGTCCAAGAACGACTGTAATACACATTAATTTAATAATTACGCACAGTAATAATACAACTGTAACTTTTTGCATTACAAACACAAAGCTGCCTCTTAATGTAACAGTGTTATTAACCAGCTGTGGCTTTGATAAGATAGCGCGAGCTCTCGCCACACTCTAGCTGTAGAATGAATTAATAAATAGCAGACGCCGAACTTAGCTAAAAACTGAAACTTAAAAGGTGTGGGCACCCCACCAAATAAATCAATAAACGCAAGTCTCAGCTTAGGCGTTTACAAAAAGCTTCAACTGCATTATTGCAGCGCACTTGAGTTAGTTTATAAATTTAAGCCTGATATACATAAGTATAGTCCACCCGCCGGTGGTTTTAGTTCCCGCTCACAGCACTTGCTTTCAAATACATTCATATTAAACTGAAGACAAAGCTTGCTAGTTACCGTGAAGACCAGTTGCTCTACAGGGGTTTGTTTGGGACGTCCATTGCGTATGTATAACTTCATTTGATTGGTTCGAGGCTGAAGCTCCACCCCGCGGCCCGGTCGGCCCGGTCGGCCCGGTCGGCCCGGTCGGCCCGGTCGGCCCGGTCGGACCGGCCGGCCCGGTTGGCCCGGTCGGCCCGGGGCCGGCCCGCTGCCACGCGGCTTCGGGCCGGTGGCGGGCCGCGGGCCGCAGTGCAGCAGGGCCGGGCCGAGGCCGGGCCGTCTGACTGAGCGTCGGCCCGGGGCCCGCCACCGGCCCCGGCCGATCTCTATAATAATTAAGTCCGGGTTCTTGGAATGCCAAATTGGACTTAAATAGACTTAGTGGACTTAACCGGACTTAACGCTATCAGTGGACTTAATTAAGGCCAGTCGCATTTATAAAATGTCACCGGACTTAAATTTAAGTCCGATCGCATTCCAAAAATAACAGTGGACTAAGTTGCCGTTAGACCTATTTAAGTTGGTAGTTACGTCTCTGAAGTTTTTGCAATAATTCAAAAGTAACTTGATCGAACATAATCAATTTTGACACGCACATTGCGCATGTAAATAGCAATATTTCAGCTACTTTTGACATTGATTCAAACTTTTACCGCTAATTTATAGCTCAAAAACTTGATTTTTTGTGTATTTTTTGAGGACTTACAAAATTGTATGCAAATTTTTGTGGCTCTTACACTACTCAGAAAAACCATTCAAGAAACATCTAACCCATTTTATTTTAAGAATATTTTCAGCTAAAATATGACATATTTCTGTTAGTCGTTCTAGGCGATCTGTAACTTTGAAATTTTTTTATCCCAATTCTGACTTCTCATGCCAATATCACAAAATACCACAAACCACTAGGCAAAATAATTTACATGTATATAGTCCCTTATGCATCCATTATACCCGCAAATTTTGGTTAGCATATGTCACAGCAGCCAAGAGCATTGGCAGCGTTAATAAACCCCTTCAAATATTGCAAATTTTCTTCAGTCTCCTGAAACGTAATTTTTTTAAATTTTTGTCCTCCATTTTTTTAACGGTTACGGGAAAACTGTGCTTAATGTAATATTAGCTGGCACCAATGAGGTCCTAACTAATTGAATTAAAAATTTTTTAAATCCGTTATTTCTGAGCACAATGAGTGATATCAGTTGAAGTAACCAATATCCTGTTCAGTTCATAACAATGCAAAGAAAGCATATTTGACAGTAGCCAAATAAATTTGCCCTATTACTCTTTCGAATTGAGTGAAAAGGTCGATTATTTTTTCAGTTACAGCCTATCAAAGTCATAAAAACTGCCGTTTCTTGATTTTTTAGAAAAATTTGAGGCAAACTTTTGCTCACTGTAAAAATCTGCTAAATTATTACGTTTATTTAAGCATACCAGCACTTTCATAACACATCAGCGTGCCTTTGGTGTAAATTGCTTGACTGTACGCGAAATTTTGTTACCACAGTGAAGAAATAACGAAATACGTGGAAAAATGCATAAAGTTGAGCTGATAAGCTTTACCAAAATAGTTGGCGTGCACACTATGAGTAACATCGACTCTTGGAAAACTGTTATTTTGTGAAAAATAAGTTTATTAATAATTTGCAAAAGACCGCTTGTAAATTGATTTAGTAATTGCTACAAAATAGAATATTGAAAAAAGCTGCGAAAACGAAACTACTACCTTAAGTCCGCTTTAACTTTTGCACGTTTCTAAAATGGATTTAATCAAGTCAGCGGACTTACATTTACATGTATTTGGGAGGACTTCAAGTCAACTTTACGCGGACAGCGGAATTAAGTGCTTTCATAGCTCTGTAATACTGTTTGTAATCAATGTTATTGCTATCTATACACTGGCACCAAAATAGAATAGCTCGAGAATAGAATAACTCAAGATAGTTGATTCCAATTAACCGTATAGAAGTTTTCATTAGATTTGTTTTAACTGTTTCCCCAATACTGACTACCCTTTAAGTAAACACCATACATTTAATATTATTTTTGAATGCTGTAAGATGGTGAACAGCACTCGAGAATAGCAAGAGAATAAAAATAGCTCGAGAATAAGGTTGGTGCAAACGGCCGATAATTTACCTAGCTAGTAATTATGTATCCGCCAACTGGTCGCCAATCTTACTTACATCCAGTTAAACCTCCACACGTACATATTTACTGTGTAGCCACAATTATTTAGTTTTTGTTCCTTCTAGAGAAGGAACTATTGTTTTGAAACCAACTCTGCGTAGTGTAAATATAGCAGCCACATGCTGTTATGCTGATATGATTAACACGTAAAGTCAGTATGGGAGCTGACTGCTCTTTTTTTTGATAACGGCGTTTTTCACCATTTTAAATGAAACAATTATAAACAACACTTTTTAGAGGTCTTAAATTGTAATTTTTATTGATTTCTGTTGATTAAAATTTTTGCTCATGCTAATGTTTCAGACAAAATACGTATGCAATTCACGTGACTGTCTAGATAATTGTCTGTTTTCAATTGTCTGTCAAACTTCTATTTTCATAAATAAATGTGGCAGAACCTCTAGTACTTCACTTAGCAAAAGGCAAAGTTAAGGTTTATTATTATTAAAAGATGTATACAATTATATTTTGAATATTTGAATGATTGAACTCTCATATCAGTCCTGCTTAGCAGTGACCATTAAACATCAATAGTAATTGCAGAAGCGTGGCCGAGTGGTCAAAGGCGCTACTATAGGAGGCTTGTCTAATAATTGCATGGGTTCGACCCCCACAGTTGTGTTTTTTCAAGTTGTTAGCTACAGTTGTGTACAAAATCTGTCTTGAACTAAAATTTTTGTCAATAAAGTACACTGAGTGCTGATTTCAAAAGTAGTTTCGGCAAATTATTACATGTTCCTGGCCAAACTTTTTACAGTAACTGAGTATATTTATGTAAGCGCTGATACTAAAGTAAGCAACTGTAGCACTACGCAAGGGCTTACCCAGGTGGGAAATTTTCGCGTTTTTGGGACAAAATATCGGGACAAGCCCCCCCTAAAATGTCGAAAATTTCGGGACAAGCCCCCCCCAAACCGAGACCCCGTGTACATGTATGTGTAGCAGGTTAATACTTTCTAGAATCCCAATGCGCATTGAAGGCGAAGCTGATTTTAGCGAAATTATGGGTGAAAAATATGGATTTTTAACTCAACAAAGGAACCTTGCCCCTTTTGGGGCCTGCTTGTTGAATTGGTTTTCAGTTGCGAGTATTTTGGCTTGTAATGACTCCTTCTATCCTATCCATTTGCAAAGTAATTTTTTCTCCAGCTTGCAAAGTTATATAAGATGGTTCGCATGCTTAATAAATGAAGTTTGTTCCGCAAGCGCGTAGCTTTGACTTGCGAATGCTACATTTGGCGTCCCTGGTAAACCGCCTAACCGGCGCTTTTGTTTCTGCCTTCTGGTGTTACTGTATGAAACCGGATCATTTTTCTGCTCATGACTTTTGCTAAGTCTGTGGAATCAAAGCCGAACACTTATGATTGCTGCTGCCTATAACCTACCGCCAAAGCCTGCCAAAGGCTTCGAGCTTACGCCAGCCCAATCCAGCCCAAACTGGTAATACGAATACCCATTGTTTGGACAGTCAGGTTAGTTATTTTAATGTCATTTATTGTTACCATGGCAGCACCCACGAGTGATCGTGATAACCAAAAGGCGGTTCGAGCGCTTGAAAAGTCGACAGCTCTGCTGGACGCGGCCGAGAAAACTTTTCGAGACAAATGTGACCAGTTAGAGCAATCCAGACGTTTAATAGCCGCTCTTAGTGACACTGTCCAAAGTTTGCAAGAGGAGGGACCCGAACTCTTTACACCTATCATTCCGTTTTTCATAGGCAAATTGGACGAAAATTATGATGAGTGGTATGAATTGTTTGAGCTCTTTGCCCAAGGTTATGGGTAGACTAAATTTAAAAAAAATCAGAAAGCTACCTTCTTATCTCCAAGAAAACTCTGTAGAAACCTACCTCGATCTTGATGATTATACCGCAGACTCACAAACTCCCTCAAAACGGCATTGCAACCAGTTGAAAAAAGAAGGCTTAGCTGTTTGTTACTTCGTAGCCGCACTATGAGTCCTACTGAGTCTGTAGCTGATTATGGTCAGGCAATCAAAAAATTTGCTTGTTCAGCATGCCCCGGCGTAGACAGCCGTGGTCGTGAATACCTGTTTAAAGAAGCGTTTATTGCCGGCCTACCGCTACCACTAAAACGGACTGTTTTACGTAATGACCCAGAGACTTTTGAACAAGCTTGCAAACTCGTACAAAAAGAAGAGGCTCAAAACCGTCTTCTAAACGATACCGTACCGACCGAACAGATTTCTGCTGTTATGACAACCCTGAATCCGCTACTCGAAACCATAAAAACTCACTGTCTCATACGCCTCGAGCGTAGACTATAAGGTTTTTTGACTAAAAGCAAGCAACGCACAAAACCGATTCCTACATATAACCGACTTCAAACTAATCAACGCAAAAATTTTCGGCAAAACCGCCGAGACTGGGCAATTGATGGGCGACCCATCTGTTTTTATTGCCACCGCTCGGGTCATCGCAAGAGAATTGTAACTTGAGAATAAATTAGTTGCAAACCACTGGCTCTGCTCCTCGTTCTACGCCAATAAGTAAAAAGGTTAAAACACAGCAAAATTATTCTAATTCACAACCACCACGTTTTGTGTCTAACCGCTCTAGCTTTGTGCAAGCTGTAGAACAGCCACCAGTCCCGCAAATGTCTACTACTAATCAAGACGCCAGTTCTCAGTTTTGTTTCACGCAGTTATGTAATGATATTGATTCGTAAAGTAAAGTGATATTGATTAGTAAAGAACAAGAGCAAAACCTCACCGCAAGTGTCTGTGCAGACGAAAATAACTAGCACTAAATCAATTGTGTTGACCTATATGCTTATAATTTGCTAAGCTCAATTAACGTTTCAGGCCAACAAGTTGCAGAGCCAAGGTACAACGATCAAATAGCCATTCAACCTCATCCGCCAGTCCACCACAAAAACGGAAACACCAACTAAAATTGGTGGTTACCAGAATGCCAAAGGACGGCCGAGACGCAGAAGTTAGCCGACTAATGATTGAAGAGAAAGCAGCTGGGGACACCGCCAACACACAGTCTGAAACACAGCACAGCGCAGGTACATACTGGTAGTCGCTTTTCTAAATTAGATGCACAACCACGTGTTTTTAGTAATGTTTTGAGTGTGTTTGTCAACAGCAGCGCTAAAACATATTTGGGGTATCTCGGTCCGGTCTTGCATTGTCTGTATCTAACGCAATTACTTGAGCCCCACCTACATCGGGACCGCTTCAAAATGTTAAAATTGACAAATGGGTTCAATCAAACGCACCGATACAACTCCAGCCTAGAGTTGTCAAATTTAAACGCGTAACCTTTGTATTAATACCGGGCTTTTTGGTTCAAAGGGTATTATCGGCGACTCCACAAAACCACGAGCTGTTTCTTTCACTGTTTGCAAAAACGCTCATACAGACAAACGCCTTCAATATTCTAAATTGGTTTTGCACACAGCCGCCTTTATACTACAAATCGCTCAATAACTCCTGAGTACAAATGGTGTTGCCGCGACTACTGTACCACCGTAACCAATTTTATTTTTAGATACGGGTAGGTGATAACATTTGATGGAACGCATATTACCAGTGACTTGGGTTGTCTTGGTGGTTGTAACGCTACAGACTATAAGTGTGTCAATCCGGTTCAAACAATTATGTGGAATAGCTCTAATATAGCTACCGCATGTCTGTATGTCAAAAATGACACCTATGCAGCCACAGGCAATGATCAATATTTTATTGTTGATGAAATTCAAGGTGCCTTTAAACTTACTTAATTCTACAAACACTAATTCTACAAACCGCAAAGAAATATACACTAAAGCCATCACTTTACCTCGTCGCAGCAACCGGTTTAAGGTGGTAGTTGCGTTTTCGAGGTTTTTGTGATTTCTATGTAAACTTTGCGCCACCAGTACTCAAGTTATACGTGACGCCGGAGCATAAATTTTTGGGACAGTACTGTAAAGGTCAAAATCCCCAGGCATGTCTCTCACTTTTTCGAAATTTCACCTGTGGACATTTTTAGAGGGTTTTAATTACAAAAAAATATCTTAAATTTTCGGTGCGTTTGCTTTTCAGCTATTTTCTCAGTAAATTGTCTAGTTATTAAAAAAGTGGGGGACATGCCTGGGGATTTTAAACATGTCAAAAGCCTTATCAACTTTAAGCCCCAACAGGTAATCGTATGATTCAGAGCTGTGGCGCAAATTTTTTGTAAAAAATTGTAATATTTTGGAAAGGACCTTTCTTTAGTCACTTATACTGGAAACAAAATCACAGGTTAAATTTCAATGCATGGCATACATTTAGAAAACATATTGTTCTACCTAATGCAAAAGACCGCTTGTGATTTGAATTTGTAAACGCTGAGCTATGGTTTTTCAAAAAAACACCTAAAAACGCAATTACCCCCTTAAATGAATGTCGACTGATCCGACTAACGCCAAATTCCATTACTTGTATTCCATTGATATGATTTTTTTATACATTGCGATACGATAATAGTAAAGCCATTACATTCCAGCGCTTGGAATCGTCTTTGTCAAGGCGCCCGGAATCGTCTTTATCCCAGCGTCTGGAATCGTCTTTGTTTCGGCGCCCGGAATCGTCTTTGTCCCAGCGCCCGGAATCGTCTTTGCCCCAGCGCCCGGAATCGTCTTTGTCCCGGCGCCCCGAATCGTCCTTGTCCCAGCGACCGGAATCGTCTTTGTCCCAGCGCCCGGAATTGTCTTGTCCCGGCGCCCGAAATCGTCTTTGTCCCAGCGCCCGGAATTGTTTTTACCCCAGCGCCTGGAATCGTCTTTGTCCCAACGCCCGGATTTGTCTTTATCCCACTGCCCGGATTTCTTTTTGTCGCACCGAATAGTGAGAGGTCTCTTAATCTTCAGAATTAAGATCTCCTCATTATTAAGTTCAGAATTAAGTTAAGATCAGCGATTGCACTTATTTCTTCACCAGTTCCATGAATTGCCTCATCCAGTCCTGATCCTGTACTCTTAAATTTGAAAACTACAGCGTCAGAAATACCTTTGAAATTACTAGTGAAACCTTCACTTAGGCCTAGAGTAGTTTTCTGTACAGTTTCAAGATCAAATTACACACTTGCAGTGTAGCATAGTTTAGTCATTGCGTTTTCTAACTGTAATACGCGTGGTTGGTGTGATTTTAAAGTGTACAGCGATGCTTGGAGGCCACTTAATTGAGCATGAAATAAAATTGGTGCCGAAAAAAATGTGTTCCAGTCACCGTGCCAAGCTATAGAATTTGGTATAATAAACACGTGAATGCCATTTGTGGTTTTCCAGTGGCTAAGTGGACGGTATATACCTTGGCAATGATAGGCACATGACATGATTGGAGAGGTAAGAACTATCCTGCATAGATTGGGCGACAAACAGATAGGAATTATTGTACAGTATTGGGGGGTATTCTTAACACGTGTTATTAGTGCGATAGTCCAAAAATATTTGAGTTGGAGTGATTTTGTGACAGGGCCAGATTATAAGCGCTTCCCCTGCAAAAGCTGCATGGATGTCGGTTTGATTCAGTAAAACTCGAGCGCCTAGTGTTGCGTCAATAAATACGTAGTAACTGATGAATAAGTGACAATTGACGACTGCATATTAAACACAGGGCGAACCAAACACTACAAAAATTTTGAATTTTTGTGTGGTTATTTTACTATACGAGTAATTAAATTTGGCGTTAGTCGGATCAGTCGACATTCATTTAAACCGGTTGCTGCGACGAGATAAAGTGATGGCTTTAGTGTATATTTCTTTGCGGTTTGTAGAATTAGGGGAGTCAAAATTCGATCAAAAATATATGATGACATCTCTTGTTCGGACATGTAACGTTGCTTACGTATAGATTTAGGCGCTAGTTTAGAAGTAAGTTTAAAGGCACCTTGAATTTCATCAACAATTAAATATTGATCATTGCCTGTGGCTGCATAGGTGTCATTTTTGACATACAGACATGCGGTAGCTATATTAGAGCCATTCCACATAATTGTTTGAACCGGATTGACACACTTATAGTCTGTAGCGTTACAACCACCAAGACAACCCAAGTCACTGGTAATATGCGTTCCATCAAATGTTATCACCTACCCGTATCTAAAAATAAAATTGTTAAAATTGGTACAATAGTCGCGGCAGTACAGTTGAGGGATTGCATACTTAGTAAAAAGTACAAAAATTAGCAGTAATTTAGCCTATAGCATAAAATAGCGCCTAAATAGCGCAAATAGCACCCTCACGTGCTATAAGCGCTGTTTTTAAGCCTATGAAAAAAAGCGCTTATAGCGCGTTGATGCGCTATCGGTTTTCTATATGCGCTATTTTTTATATCATCGACCAGAAGACAAACCAAAATTTAAAAATTATTTTAAAATTATTAAATGAGAGATCTTATACGTACTAAAATGTACAAAAGTTTTCAATAAAATAGCCGATAGCACAAAATTGTGCCTAAATAGCGCAAATGGCACCCTCAGGTACCAGTCGTAGCGGATATATCGCAATAACGCAATAATAATAAAACTAAATTCAGTCTAAAAAGTAGTTTTATTATATTCTAATCATGTTTTGAGTTATATTCTAAAATGGTAAACTTATTTTGTCCCCAAAATTGAGAGTTTAAATTAGTTCAAAAACGAGTGCAATGCAAGCTAGTTGGTTGGCTTATTGGAAAAATTTGGAGACAGTCGTGTTTTATATTTGGGGTGCAAAATCGACGGAGACTGTACAAATTGTGTCTAAGGGTAGCGTGCAGCTATCCTTGAGTTAGGGTGATTATATACTGTGTAAATTTTATTATTATTCGTAAAGTTCTATTGTTCGCACATTTGGTTCACTGTCTAAATTACCGGTTAATTTATGCTCGTCAATAAAGCCGTTATTTTACTCTGCGTCCGAGTTTAATAGTCTAATATTTAGTTTTGTGCTCGCGTTACTAAAGCCCGATCGAGAGACTCTTTAGAGTGCTCCCGAACCTGCTAGTGAGCGAGTTTCTGCAGCCGTAGTTTCGACGCTCTCAGTGTTGTTGTTATTACTGCGCGCTCTCCGGCACAGATAGACACCGGTCACGTTTCTCAGAATTAGCCCGCCAGCTCACGCGGAATACATAACACCGGGGGCCGCAGTATAACACCAATTACCGTCTCAAATGTGATCATCGTCTTTGTGGTCCTGAAAAATTGAAATACATCTAACCAGGTGTAATGTACTTACAGCTGACGGCTGAGTTGGGTCAGGTTTTTCTCGTGACCTAGGATTATATGTTCATTTTACTAAGATGTCATCAAACGTATTGGTCGATGTTGCGGGTGGTACTTTAATAGCGAAGGACACCTTATCTGCAGGAAGGGGTGACTTTGTAGCGTTATCATCATCCGCAGATGCTGACGTGGGGTCAGCACCAGGTTTGTTGATGGTTTCTTGTAACACGGCTTTCTTAATCGATTCATGTGTATCCATTTTGGCTTTCTATTTGATTGACTAGCGCTGACCATTCTCACAACGGGGGGTGGGGGGGGTTTGCTTCAACTATAGGGACCGTGCCAAGAATGAAGTAGTTTGCGAGATCGATTTTGTTTAGAACTTGGCGTATGAACATAGACAATGTTATTCACTGACCATTTGTGCGGTTTTATGCTTTTGTTGTATTGAAATTTTTGATTGTTTTTCCGATAGACATGTGGTGCCTGGCAAGGTCCCAAGCGGAAAATAATACGTCGGTTATGGTTTTACCGTAATCTGTGATATATAATAGTGATTTTTGTTCCGAAGCGAGTGTTTGTTCGATCGAATAGACAGCGCGTCAACCATACAATAGGAAAAATAGTGATTCTTTTGTGGTTGCGTTTTGACAACTTTGAGAATCCGAACGATATTGAATATCCATGAACAGGTTAATATTCTTGCAAAAAAATACCACACGGGTTAAGACGACCTGACAGATTTGGGGTTGAAAATAGCCACTTTTAAAAGCTTGGCAGTCAGTTACAACAGTAAAATTATAACCATACAGGTAACAACAGAAACGTTTTACTGCTTCTACTACAGCTAAAGCTTCTCTTTCGGTAGCTGCGTAGTTACGTTGACTGCGGAATAAAGCGCGACTGAAATATGCGATTGGACAATCCTGACTATTACGATTGACTAAAGATTGCACCAATTGCTGATCGAAAGGGTAAATGTTTTCTCAGAAGATTATTCAGCGGAGATGCTAAAGCTGCGAACTTGCGAACGAAGCGTCTGTAGTACGAAGCTAATCCTAAGAAGCGATGGAGTTTGTCAACGTTTTTAGGTTCTGTATAATTAGCGACTGCCTTGCTTTTTCGGGATCAGGTGAGATGCCATTCTTGGAAACAACATGCCCTAACACTGACACCCGTGGCCTTAAGCTTGAGGTTGTTTCTCCTAAGCCGAGTAAAAACGTCTTTAAGATCTTGTGTTGTAAATGTAAATTAGGGCCTATGAGATTCGGAGGCTGTGGTGTAGTGGTTAGCATGCTTGACTTCGAAGCAGGCGGCCCGGGTTCGATTCCAATTTTTTTCATTCTTTCATTTCACTCGGTCGATCGTGAAACCCTGAAACCCTGTGGTTGCAGGTGAGCCAGGAGACCCTGTGTAAGGCTTCACTTGGGAGACCCTCCCTTACTCCCTATTCATACTTCACTTACCTTTTCACGCTCATCATATTTAATCGTTATGTACGTACTTGCGTTCTGCTGTGTGTGTACGCTCGGTTATGTGTAATATACAGATGCTTGTTGAATAACTAGTCAGTCTGCACTCTGTTATTAGCCTGTGTGGCTGTGTCATTGTCTCGCTCTCGTTATTATTATACTTGCCTGTTTTCTGCCTACATGGCCTCCCATGTGTTCTTTCATTAAATGTATTCTTTTATCGGGTTCGTTCGTGTTTGCTTCTGGGCAGTTTTGGCGTAGAGCCCTGTCGTCTCGATAGTTACTCGTGTGTCCCCAGGCAGTATCGGCCTAGAGAGGCCCTGCCACCCCTCTGCGTTCCGTATGCGCCGCGATCAGCCCTCCATCTGCTACCTAGCCCAGGAAAGCCCATTCAGGCTTAGTGGGCCGTGTCTATTCTGTGATCTGCGCCAACTGCGCCTAGCCCCGTAGAGTAGGTAAGCCCCCTTTTCCCGTCGGTGTCCGGCAACCCCGGCCCGTACGGAAGACCCCGCTCATCATACC
Source organism: Trissonchulus sp. WLG1_4 (assembly GCA_030248245.1). NCBI lineage: Eukaryota > Metazoa > Nematoda > Enoplea > Enoplida > Ironidae > Trissonchulus > Trissonchulus sp. WLG1_4. The sequence continues at coordinate 27,290 of JASANF010005542.1, forward strand.
TGGAAGCCCCGCCGGCGGAGCGGTCGAGGCTACGGGCGAGGGATGACTCTCCCTTAGATAGTCCCTCTCCCTTAGCACCTACTAATGGCCCAAGCAGGAACGGAGGGTACCGACTAAGCCTGAATGGGCTTTCCTGGGCTAGGTAGCAGATGGAGGGCTGATCGCGGCGCATCTGTAAGCTGTTTGCTAAGGGATAGGGGAGAGCACTTGTATCACAACATGCTTTGGATTGTTTCAGTGTATGGCGTGGGAAATGGCAGTTTACGGTGGCGGTTGCTAAATGCTTCTATTTATATTTAAGCAAAAGAAATGTGCGTTACAGCTACACAAATGGTGGTGCTGATATTTCTGTTGTTAATTCCTGCAGTGATCTGCGGATAATTATTTCAAATGATCTTAAACCATCATTGCACATAAGTAAATCTTGCAAGAAAGCAGCATCAGCATTATCTTTGTTAGTCAATAATACTGTGTGTAATGATAGCAATATTCGAGTTTTGTTGTATAAATTTTATGTTCTTCCATTCTGGCCTATAATTCAAAGCTTTGGGCTCCTTGGATGCATAAAGATATATTAGCTGGTATTAAAGATAGATATATGTTAGCGCATTCTAAAACTATTTTGTAATAGCCTAACTCCTTGTCGTACTCTGCCTTATGGTTAACAATGTCAAATTTTTGGTCTAAAACCTCTGTATATTAGACGTCTAGCTAAGGATCTTGTTTTTGTTTATAAAGTTTTTTTTGGCTGCATTGATAGCCCGAACGACTTATGCAAGTTTGCTATAATGTCTCAGCTCCGGGGTCACTCCTTCAGAATGTACACGGATAAAACTAACTTTGATGTCAGGAAATATTTTAATAGTAATAGGGTGGTTCAGGCTTGGAATTCACTGCCCTGCCGTGTTAAGTAATAGGAGCCAGGCAAGTTCAGATCTAAACTGTGGGAACAGGAGAATATTTGGTCTAAGTTCGCGAGAACGTAGGTGTTTCTGGCATATTTTCTTGTTTGTTTAGTTTACTCTTTTCTCTTTTGCTTGATAGCATGTTTTTTTTGTTTTTTTGTTCGTTACCTTTGTTTGAGGCCTAGAATTTTGATTAGTTTTGATTCGTTTGCCATTTCAATACTTGATTTTTGTTTGGATTGTTGGAATTTGCCAGTGCAATGTTACTCTGCAGTAAACTTTTTTGTTTCATTTCATGTTAGAGCCACATTTATCCGGCGTTTAGCTTGTACAAAGCTTGAAGCCTCGTTACCAGCTCTAGAAACTGACAATAATTAAGTATTTTTCTTGGCCTTGGAATCCAGCAATCGTATCAACGCAATTGTCCTTAATTTCTGTCTTATGTTTGCGTATCAATACTGACTTCTGGGCATTATAAGGGGTTATGATGCCTATTGTTGTTGGTTGAACTTTGGCGCTGTACACCAAAACTTGAACGGTTATCACGACTGCCTCTGCCTCCTTTTTCATTCAAGAAGATGGTTCCTTTCCGTTCTCGCTCACTAGATGAGGGCACATATTACATCAGCAGTGGCATTGCCGTGGGCAGATTATTGAAAAACCAATGATTTGCTTTGTTTAGCAACTTTTTGTTATATAATTTGTGATTGCTGAAGCCTGCTATGCATGGTGGTATTTTGTAATGCTCGTTCAAAAACGATGGAATGATTAATAGTTCTATTACTGACATCTGCGTACCGGCAGTTTTCGCTTGCTGACTCAACACGGTAGGTCGCAATTGCGATTGCAATTGGTCATCGACAAGTACTACCTGAGTCGGTTCATTCAGTATAACGGGTACTAATGCTTTTATGCTTCTAGGACCTTTGTCTGGGCACTCTCGTCGATAAGCAGAAGATCAGGCTTTGACTTCGTCAGACGGAGCAATCTATGACCTGAACTATTGTTAACCCTTTAATGCCCAGAGTATCACTGGCTAGACAGCCTCATTTCGACCCCTGCTAGTTTTAAGGACATTGCTCGAGCTACGTGCGTCGTCGAGAGATCACCGTTCGATTGAGAAGTGAATGGTGAACAAAACATAATGAGTCGATTAAGGGTCTAGGACGCACCGTTTTTGCGTTATAAGCGCTCAAAGTTGAGAATTTTTAAAAATTTGCGCCATCGCTCAGGCATAATATGTAGCTCACCCTAGAGTATGAACACGGCAATTGTGCGCCTGCCGTAGTTAAACGCTAGAAATAAACTACATTATCTGCTGTATCTGATGCACATAAAGCAAATTGCCGGAGGTGCATTTAAATTTCGTAATGTGGCCTTAAAGTAAATACTAATTTTTGCGATGAAAAAACGTCAAATTTGCACATTGCTTAAATGAGCATAGGCGTCGCTGTGTGGCAGTAGGACTAAAAATTTCCGGCCAAATGCAATACAATTCATATACAATACAAATACAATTCCCCATAAAAACAGCTAAAAGATCTTGTCACTAGACTAGACTGTTCAAGTTGCATAGCCCCAGATATGATAGTTCGTCGTGGGGTATTTCGCATGATCCTTTGGGCATGAAAGGGTTAATACAGCATATTATGTTGGCTGATTTCAGAACTCGGCGCTTTAGCCCTTCTAGCTATCTATTGTATCACCTCAGCTCAGCTTCTGGCAGTTGGTTGCGTTCAAACCTATCGTGAAGTTTCTGGTAAGACGCATTTTCTTGTGAAATGGCCAGGTTGTCCAAGGAAATTGTAGTGAGCTGACCCTCAACGTATATAAATCTAGTACGTCTGAATACACTCGTGTAATTTTACTAATTTGGATAGTTTCATCCAGTAATTTTTCTGAAATTGTAACGACTGCTGCATTTTTTGAGGCACACATTTGTATTTTAGCACTGGGGTTATTAACTAAAATTTTTCTGACTATAGCTAAAGCTGTCGTAGTTTCCCTGTGCCTGGAGGGCTTCGGATTACAGTTAAGTTTTCAGCTATTGCTCTAGCTAGCGCCTTCTATTCAGACTCGTTCAGTTCAGTGCTTAACTCCTCGGTCGGGATGTCCACAATTTGCTGAGGGGCAGGAGCATTTTCTTTAAAATTGCCGAAATATATGGGGGCGATGTCATCTAATCGTCAGCTAAACCTACAAGTGCGCGAAGCTGGTTTTGAAAATTATCAAAGTCAAAATCCCCCATGACGGAAATACGAGCGATACAATTGAAAAACTGATGACCACCCTCTTGGCTAAATTGTCATCTTGAGTCATCATGTACGCCCCCGTCCGTTTCTACCGAACGTGTCTCAGATCGAGTTCAAGCACTATTTTACCGCCGTCAAAACATTTGATGACAGTTCCACGCAGCCAAAATCTGTCATCATCCTGGTCAAATAATTTCAATCGGTCGCCTTTATTTTTTCTGCAAGCATCTATGGTTGCAAACTTGCGTGTCCCTCGACAAAAATCCCAACAAACGTGCGTGGTTAGCACTATGCGTGTAGCTTGTTTTTTCAACCTTTTTGGTACTTAAGGGGGGGGGCTACCCAGGTCAAAAATCAAAGTTCTCCAATTTTGCTTATTTTCACATATGTTACTCCCCCAAGGCACCTTTACCTCAGATAAAAACAATTAAGCTTGAAGGTGCACTTTTGGTTCAGTGCGTTTGTCAGTGTATTTACATAGGCGAAAGTACGCCAAAAAACCTAAAAGTAGCTCTTATTTGGACAGTTCTAGCACAAACCACATTAAGCCAATCAGGCTAAAACTTGGCATAGTAGTAGCCCACATGTATGCGCAAAATCGTATGATCCGGATTTTTGATATGTATTTTCAAATCTAAAATCGAGGGCGAAATGTGAAAAATGGTCGTTTTTTGGACCCGCCAAATTTGAGTGATTTTACATTTGACGTCATTGCTCAGGACATGGGCAAAAATTTAAAAAAATGGATCATAGAGTTTGAGATATGACGTTAGGTTATCGAATCATGTAAAAATCAGCTTCGTCAGTGTTAACAAAAATTTCGAGTAAAGGGGCGCTTTGCAACCACAAAAAAACTTTTTTTGCGCCTATGATTTACACATAAAATTGAATTTTTCGGAGCCCCTAGTAAAAAATTGGCAAAAGCATTATTTCTAGTTTGTTACATCTGCGATGCGCCTTCCCTGGGGCTGCATTGTGTGCAAATTTGAAGCGAATTGGAGAACCTAAAATTTTCACTTTTTCAGGTAGCCCCCCCCTTAAGGGCGAATGAAAATCTAGCCACAGCATGGCAAAGACTTGGTTGGGAGGAAATTGCTTTCTCTTCTTTGTTTTCCATGTGCTGGAAATGCTCTTGGGTTGCTGCATACGCGTCTTGAATGCTTTGAGTAGAAAAATGCCTACGGAGTGCAGCAAAATCTGGTGCAGACCTATGTGACCTTGAAAACCAGGTGCGAATATCTTCGACGGAAGGCATGTTGGTGTTTGCCGGTAGAAAAGAAATATGTAGGTACAATTGCTCCTCAGCCTGTTGTCCACTCTCGCCCAACTCTTCGTAGTACTTGTTACCCAGTTGTAGTTTAGCTACAACGAAACGAGGTCGATTTGCCATCCGTTCGAAGTCTAGGATTTTTATTCGCTCTGCTAGGGTGCCGTGAACACTTGATAATTTTGAAAATGACTTTTTATTGCTCAACTACTGGTCAAAAACTGTGATGGCGATAGATGGCAAAAATTACAACTGTGTTGAACAATACTATCAAAGCGCAAAAGCAGCATTTTTCCACGATACTCCCACTTATGATGCCATTATTGCTGAAAAATCTCCCCGTCGGCAAAAACAGTTGGCTAGAAAAATTGTAGATTTCAATCAAAATTAATGCGACAATCAAAAAGAAAGTGTTATGATGACAGGCCTTATGTGCATGGCGTGCAAATTATTTCCAAAACGGACATTTACGCCACAAACTATTGGAAACTCGAGATGCTCTAATTGCTGAAGCTGCAATTTACGATAAATTTTGGGGGATTGGTCTGGGGATGTACGACGCTGCTGCACGGGATGTCAAACTATGGACCGGTGAAAATTTACTAATTTACTAGGACAGTTTCTAATGGAGTTGCGGGAACTAATTCAAAACGCCGAAAAAGTCTGCTACATTTTCACCTCACCCGTTGAGCTGGTTTACGACGTCATCATGGACATTTATGACGATTTTTAAGAAGTTGCGTTGAAGAATGCATCTGCACTTGAGTCTATGACGTCATTATGACATAACCTCCATTCGTACTCGTATCGGGTGGTTTCAGAACCACCATTTTATTACTACTACTTATTATAACAATATACTACTTTTTATTACTACTTATAACAAAAAAACTATTCCGGCCAATATCCAAAAGGCTGCAAATCTAGAAGTTTTCCGGATAAATGGACCATAGCAGGGGATAGGGTGTAGGCTTTATTGACGAGCCAATTTACACTGTAATTTGTACATTGAAACCAGTTGTGACAACTAAGTTCCCCCTTTATTTTACAATCTAAAACATAATTAGAGACTAATAGAAATACTGTTTAGACTCAATTTCGATTTACAAAATTTTTATAAAATGTGTGACTTTTAGGCTCGTTTCCCATAGCAACCTAACGTGAATATCGACATCAATGCCAAATGTTGCCACCTAACCAAAAGTGCTAGCTTAAGGGGTCCAGGACGCTGAATTTACAAACATTAGCAAGGTCAACAAATATAGAACACCATTTTTTACTTGTATACTTAGCAATTTTTTTTGCCACCGCCTTAACGCCGGCAGAGCGTTACATTCTTTTTTTCAGTACAGCTACGTTCTTAATTGCGTTGATTTTTTGTTTGTTTTTGTTTTTTGTGTTTTCTTTCATTTCTGTTTGTTTCAATTTTTTCTTTTGTTTCGTTTTCATCTCTGCCACTTGCCACAGCTAATGTTGTTGTTGCCCAGCATAAGCAATAGAAACATTGAAAAATCACTATTAAATAGAATTGAAAGAGCTGAAAATTGGCTTTAGTTTCGTTTGGTTTCGTTTTTGTTTTTTGTTTTTGTTTTTTATCGTTTTTCTCAAACTCCCAATAATTTTTGTAACGTTAATTGGTTATTTCAACATAACACCCTATATTGTGGATTTCGAATTTATAAGTTTTATGAATTTCACTCATCCGACAACAGCCCACTAATAAACTGGCCGGCTATTTAATTTTTAGCTATTATACTTGATTAAATATATTTTCATGAAATCTTGGTAATTATTTTAAGTATTATCACATTTTTACAGTGCTGGATAATGACTGGGGTAATGTTTTGGCTTGGTCTTGATATGTGTATACTGTTTGTCAGTTTTTCTAAGCATTAACTAAAGCGGCTCTCAAAATGATTAAGTACCGTTAAGGCAGCAGTTTTGTAAGGTCCACAGTTTTGATTAAAACTCTGATGAAGCGTTAGAGCAGCAACTGTTTTGTTAGAGCTACAGGGTGTCCCATTAGGTTCACAGTTTGTTAACGCCACTGTGTCTACTGCACCCAACACTATATTTTACAATTATTACGATGCGGTCAATAAAATTATACTATACAATATTTTTCCGTTGTATACTTAGCCATGTTTCCTGCCGCCGCCTTAACGGCGGCAGGGCATTACATTTTTTTATGCTCAGTACGTCTAGGTTCTAAGATGAGTTAATCTTTCGTTCGTTTTTGTTTTCTTTTTCATTTTCTTTCATTTTCGTCTTTTCAATTTTTTCTTTTGTTTCTTTTTTATTTTTGCCACTTATATAATTTTGGCAGCTAGCAGGATTAGATATACTTATGGGAAACGAACTAATGTTGTTAATGCCCAGCATAAGCAAGATTTAAACTGAAAAATATTTAATAACACCAAGATTAAGATATGTATTTAAAAGCTTAGATTATTATTTTATTAAAATAAGGTTTTGACATTATAATATGAGTATTTTCGACAAATTTACGTGTATCACGCATGCTACGGCTTTTGAAACGCAGCATCTAGGTCCCATCTGCTAAGATTCATCAAAAAATTTTTGAAGATTGGTACTCGTGTTACACAATAGCTAGAAACTAACTTTAGTTTTTATTTTTGTTTTCTTTTTGTTCTTTATCGTTTTCTTCGAACTCTTAATAACTTGAGTAACGTTTATTTATCTAACCTAACATCTTTTATTGTGGATTTCAAACTTATGAGTTTTATGAATTCCACTTATCTAACTACAGCCAGCTAATAAATTGGACTGCTATTTAATTTTTAACTATTATACTTGATTAATTATATTTTTGTAAAATCTCGGTATTTATTTTAAGTATTATTACTTTTTTACAGGGCTGGATAATGACTAGGGCAATGTTCTGGCTTGGTCTTGATATGTGTATACTGTTTGTCAGTTTTTCTAAGCACTAACTAAAGCGGCTCTCAAAATGATTATGTACCGTTAAGGCAGCAGTTTTGTAAGGTCCACAGTTTTGATTATAAACTCTAAATCCAGTAGAATTCAGTGAATTTGTTTCAAATCTCATTGAGGTCTTAATTTTTTTAAATATTTAACTATGATTTATGGAATGCTTATCAGTTTCTAACTTAAATTAGTTATAATCTACCATTAAAGCTTTAGAACTACTTAGCATAATTGTTTGCGGCAATTGAAATTTAAAAATCATTTTAACCACAATTGATGGCCGCGTTATTATTTTTTTTATAAAAGAGACACTCAACGAATAGTGCAACCAATTCTCAGTGACCACTCAGCAGATGGTTAAACACCGGTTAAATTTAATCATTAATCAATAATTGAACAACAAAAAGCGATCATAGAAAAAAGGAGCAAAACTTATTTATAGTTTGCTAGAAAGGAGTGATTTTAAAATCATTAAACTAAATCAACAAATCAGATCAACACATAAGGTTAAATATTTCACGCAATGAACCATTTCAACAAAATCTCGCAAAAACATTTTTTATTCAATATTATATTTGATAGCTATCCTGACTTTAGATTTACACATTTTGAACACATAAACTATTTTATGGTTTGATATTGGGCACTGCTTGTTTTTCAGGACAATTTCTATACTTTGATTTTGTTAGTTTCAAAACTATGACACTGTTGCATATTGTCTTTTTCATTGGCACAGCCTTTGCTGGTAAGTTTTTTGCAGTTTTGATACTTTTTTGTTTTATAGCTGTTTAATATATTTTGCGTTTTCTTAAATGCACGTTTTGGATAAGTGATTATGTATATATTCTATACGTTATTTGCCAATTTTGTTTATGGATCATTACGTAACATAAATTGATTGACATTCAAAACACCAAAACATGAACTGATTGATATTCAAAACACGGTAACATAAACTGATTGATGATCTCGTCACCTGAGCTGTATACGTAATTTAGTACAACTGCACGTCGCGGACGTATGTTTCGGCAAACATGCAGCCTCAAAGGTGTTAAATAAAATGCTCGTTCCAGGTTCAGTGATCCCAGATAAACGAAATTCAGAGACCACTGATCTAGAATTATTACTGAAAGATCACACCAAGTTCACCATGTCAATGTATCACAAAGCTTTGGAGTTCCAACCAAATGATAATGTGGTATTCTCTCCAACGTCAATTTCTATTGCTCTTGGTATGCTGCAAGTGGGCAGTGGCTCACAAACTGAAGAGCAAATTCGGCAGAGCGTCTTTCCATCGTTGACTCCTGAACACGTTAAAGATGCTTACTTGAAGCTGGTGCAGAAAGTGTCCAATAATAACTTCAGCTATACAATGGATACAGCCAATGCGGCCTTTGTTAATGAAGCAATCACTTTACGACCGCAATACAAACAGATATTGAAGGATTACTTTAAAAGCAAGGTAGCTAACTATTAACAAGATTATTAAATATCTTTTCAAGCAGCTTTTTAAATGTTTTTTAGAAAAAACTATGCAAATAATAATAAGTAATTAAGAACACACTGTAAAGTCTGCACTCAGTCTTAGTTCTAGACCTACAGTACCAAAACGAAAAGCTTTTTGTTCAATTTCTTGTTAAAACTTTTACACTTGTATTATCTGTTTCACAGATTGAAAATAAAAATTTTGCCAACAGTGAAGAAACCACCAAAGAAATCAATCAGTTTGTTGCGGACAAAACCCGTGGAAAAATTAGGGACTTATTGCCTCCAAACTCAATCACCGCTCGCACAAGTTTGGTTCTTGTGAACGCCATTTATTTCAAGGGGACATGGAAACTTCAATTTGATAAGAAATTAACCCAGAAAAACAATTTTCTTTCAATCGGTATGTTATACACAATTCTCACAAAACGACCTAGTTGGTTAGACTTGGAATAGTTAGAATAAATAACCGATTGGATGCATATTATGATTGTCATAAACATATAATCTTCCTGTTGCAGGAAATTTTAGTATCCGCCAGGACACAGAAATAAAGAACACTTGATAAGTACGACAAATCTTTTCTTCAAAAAAGGCATTTTTACACTTTTGAAGATGAAAAAAGAAGTCAAATAAAATGGATTTTTTAATTGAAAAATCTGACACTCATTTTTACTTGCTAGACTTAAATGCGTGAAATAAGTCGCATAAATCACTAACAAATGCATCATCTCTGCAGATAACAGCGAACAAGAAGTGGACATGATGACGCTTAACAGGGACGATAAACGATTTCATTATCACCAAGACGAATCGTTGGGTTTCAAAGTCATTGGTCTCCCATATACGTCCGACGAAGTTTATATGTTTATTTTCTCGCCGTTGCAACGAGGTCAATTGACGAAGTTTGAGAGTCGACTCACAGATGCAGCCATTAATGACATGCTAACAAATGCGTTGCAACGAAATATGAGTTTTGACAGCATCTCAATTCCTAAATTTAAAGTAAGCTGTTTTTTGAACGTGTATTTTGGTGTTGTAGACTTACTCGAAATTTAAATGAAAATTATTGTTTGACGCTTATATTTAATTGAAAACCTAATAGAAAAAACAAATATTTAAATGTCCTGCAAAATCTTTATATAAAATGTAAATAGCACTGCTTCTAGTGCTGAGAAACCGACCCATACAGTAATAGCAAATCTTTAAAAAGCACAAAAAATAATAACATTAGCAACACCGTTTAAGTAGACATTCGTAAGGACTGCAGTTTTATATCTAAATTGTGGTGTTCCACAACTGCGTGATGAGTTATCGCTTGTCAAAATTCACTCACGCACCGTGCTGTGCAGTCACGTGAAATGTTACCACAGGGTGCTTTCATGCAATACTGTTTACTTTTTGAGTATAATTATATTTCTATCAAATTCTCATTGAGTTTTGAAGGAATTCCTAGTTCCCGAAGAGCCCCTTAAAAAGAATGGCAAGAATTGAACAAGCTGCCCGGACCATCAAAATCTTCAACCAGACGTTGTAATCACTAATAGACCACGGCTAGATTATCAATACCCAAATAGTGATAAAAAGAATGTCCTACAGAAGAAGAACGTCAATGTTATTGCTAAGAATGCCTATTTTGTGGTATTTTTTCTGCTGCGCCACAGCGCAGCAGGCTTTTTTAGAATGGCATGCAATTTTTCATTTCGCATTGTTCACTGTCCCACGTCGTCTGACAACGTATAGTAAGGTATCATATGAAAGCGCCATTGATACCGAGTGAATTCCGTCATTATTATGTTTTTACGTCAGCAAAAAAGCAACTTATGACGTTATCAATGTTGTCGCATTGTTCACTGTCACACGTCGTTTGACAACGTATAGTAAGGTATCATATAAAACATTGCCGAGTAAAATGCCGTCATTATTATGACTTATACCTTTGGGCTTTTGGCCCTAACTTTTATCAAAAACTACGTTCTGACTGACTAGTTCTGACTGACTGGTTCTGACTACATTGCAAGACCACCATACAAGTACTTGAGAACTGGGTATAAAAGAGCGATCGCCGTAGTGCAACGAAAGAATGACAAAAAATTGTCAAAAATAGCGGCGAAATAGCATTGATAAAGGACGGCAGTTATTATTATCACAAATAACGTTTGTAATTGCAAAATAACATCCAAAATAACCATACCACATTCATCACTGCAAGTATTGCCGTACAAGTTACGTATGCCGATTACATAACTAGAATTGCTGTTAAATCGCAATTTCTTGGCATTAAAATCGCCATCGCAGCTATTTGGCCTTAAACTGGCCAAATTTGCCATTTATAGCGGTATTCATTTGGTGATACATAAATGTGCCCCAGCGACCAAACCCCTTCTTTGGTTTTTTGCAAACAATTTATTCAACTTTTTCTGCATTGACTATTTTGACAAGACTTTATGTTATCAGAATATGTCCTTTTTTTGCTGAAATTACAATCAGTATTGCCAGTTATGCCATGTGTCTTTGACATTTTTAAATTTTTAGAGTGATTTCAACACCTAACTGAATTAATTTGTACAAATGTACCTAATAGTCTTTCTGTTACTATGCGTCTCAATACAAATAATTAAAGGCGACGCAGGAATCTCTTGGATGAAATAAACGGTTTTCTCTCAGCGAAGCTACCTTGCCCCGTTTTGGGGCCTGCTTGTTTTCTTTACTTCTATTTTTTTACTACTTCTCTGCTCTCGCAGACTTTCATAGATTATTTTTACAATTTAAAATGCAATCCTTAACTGTTTAGGTTGATCACCGTCTAAGCTTCACTGAAGCGTTACAAGGTCTGGGAATGACGGATATGTTTTCACCAGCCGCAGATTTTTCCAAAATTTCTGACACCAGTTTGGCTGTTTCGGATGCACAACATAAGGCCTTTATTGAAGTAAGGGCAACATATTTTGTCAGTTAGAAGTATCACAATAACATTCCACTTTAGTTATTTTTACTTAAATTTTTAGACTTATTTAACTAAAATTTTAACTGGTGATTTAACTAAGCCCTAAAGTTTAACAAGCAACATTTGCGCCGGCTTGTTTGTTTCGAAAGCACAGCATAAAACCTTTATTGAGGTAAGAGAAATAAAATTTGTCAATTAGAAGTATCACAATAACATGCCAGTTTAGTTATATTTTACTGAACTCTGCCAGTTTAGTTATCTTTAGACTTACTTCAACTAAAACATTCACTGGTGACTCAATTCACTGGTGATAAGCCTTAAATTTTAACAAGCACCTTTTATTCAAGTTAAAGTTTCAAATTCTCACTTTTAATTAAGGGCCAATTATTTTGGCGGATTGAACCGACTAAACTTGAGTCGAAATTGAAAAATGACACGTCAATCTAAACGAAATAAGCTCACTATTATCACTACTTAATAATGGATATATATATTACGTATATAATGGATATATATATCCGACTTAAAGCTTGTCCTTAGTCCGGTAAAAGATTGGGCCCACTGGCATTTGCGAAATTTATAAATAATGGATGGGAATTAAACTGCCTGTTTTAAACACTGAACGGTGAAAACATTCAGTTACGGTTCACTTTACTTGATCCGGAGGTTTCAACAGAGCACAATTTTTAAATCGTATAGTGATGTTACGAATAGCCGTAAATGCTGTAAAAATTGATAAATTAAACTAGCACAAGTCACACACTAGTGAACAAGACTTAGCAGTTATTTTTTAAAACCCATAATAAAATAATAAAATAGCTATAAATTATAGCCGCCTCACAACTGCAACACAAACAAGCAAAGCCCAGCGCAAAATTGGCGCAGAAATTTTAAACTTATCTTATACTATCACTCCGTGAATTTAAAAACCTGCTGCGCTGCAAACAATCATAACAAGCAATACGTAACTGAACCAAGTGTTAACATATAACGTATTGCTTTCGAATTGCAAGTTATTTTTTCCTTGCAAATAAACTTGTAAATGTGAATTGGCGCTGTTATTTTTGATTTTTTGTTTTTTCTGTTCATCTGTTTTATGAATTTAAATTCGGACAGTATCTGGTTTATAAACCAGCTCATTATGTTAGATTAAGAGGAATTATTATTGTTTTCTGGGGGATTATTGCTTGCTGGGTGGATTTAGACTATACGTGGGCAAGAAAGCGGATTATGGGGGAGTTGGAAAGCCACCGGGTGGGGAGGGGTCGAGTCAAATTTTCCGCCGATTTTAGCTTCGTGAGCCAGCAATTTTGCTGCACCTGCAAAACATTCGGGGGGGGGATGAAAACCCCTCCCAAATTCCGCCCCCACGTACATGTTTGCTTTAGACACGCCACGCTAAAGTATTCTAAATTATTTGAATGTTAGTTTTAGAACCTAGGGCCAATTCCTACAATTGATCAAACGGATTAGATTAAAATTTGATTGCCTAATAACTTATCACGATGTTGAGATTGCAAATTTCGTATGAATTGATAAACGATATCATGAGTTATTGGCAAAACAAATTTAATCTAATCCGTTTAATCTGTTTTAGGAGTAGGCCCCCTAGCTGAACTAGTTTTTAGGCCGGGTTCACACTGCAGAAAATTCTGCACAAGCACAAGCACAACGCTTGTTCAAAAATTTTATCTTTTGCACAAGCACAGCCAATCAGTGTAGAGATTTTGTAGCTGTCAGTTTGGGTATAGTCATAAATGGCGCAAAATTAAACGGAAGTGTGATTTTTCGGAGTAACCCTTCTCAAAATGGATCTTATATTTACTGAAGAATGTATTGCGTTCATTTTCTCTTAATTTTAGTTTCGTTTCATCTTTAAAATCAAATTGCGTTTTAGCTTTATTTTTACCCCTCTTTTTAGTTTATTTTCTTTCTTCCATAAAATAGTACGAGAAAGTTTCAAAACTACAAAAATTTTAGCCCAAAATTTCGAAACGATAACGAAACTTCTGAATAGAAAGGACGTTACACTGGCGCGTTTTAATTTGATTGGCTGGGCTTGTGCTTGTGCAAGTTCCAGTGTGAACGCCTAGGCGTTGTGCTTTTGCTTATGTTTGTGCTTGTGCCTGTGCTTGTGCTTGTGCAAGTGCCAGTGTGAATCCGGCCTTAGTTACGCTACTTTGACTATCGAGCATGTCTCATTTACTGGTGGGGTCGCTATTGCTGAATGTAGCAGAATTTTGCGTTGTTTTCAGCGGCAGTGGACCTGTGATGAAGAGTTTCTGGTCTCGATACAAATATCGGTTTCTACCATGGCTTGCGTTCAACTTTAAAAATGAGTACGTGTATGGAAAGTTGCTGGTTTATGTAGTCATTGTGACCAATAGTTTTTTATGGAAACACTGTTACCCTGGTTTAGCAAGACCACCTTTGTGAAATCCTCCCTTAGGAGCTATTATATCTACGGCTGTGTATCTGTTGTGTGGCAAATTTTCAAGAAAATCGCGCCAAAATGTGATGTTATACACATATCGGCCATAACTGGAGAGTTTCGGTCTCTTGTTGACCGAAGTGTGACCAAAAAACTACTGGACCCTGACACAAAAAGAACCACGCGTTCTTTACGAAAGGAAAGAATAATTGCAAGTAAACGAGTACAGCAAGTAGGTAATCACAAAAATCACATCTCCTGACAAAAATCACATCTCCTGTTTCTTTAGTTTCTGGACGTTCATGCAGCAATTTGTGGTCAGACTTTAGTCCGCTTCGAATTATTTTTTAGTTTGCTACATACCTTCAGTTCGCTCGTGTCACGGAACTATATGTCACTTTCATAAATCCAAACTTTCCTTGCCATATGGTCAAATTGAGGCAGTATTTTGTCGTGTAGTTTTTTAACTAGCCAACTGCGTCAAAAAATAGCTCATGAAGAATGAACAAGATAGTTTCATGAATCTGTTGTTTTCGCTACCAGCTGAGCAGAGTTAAGTTTCTAAGCTTCTCCTATTCAGTATCGCGGCAACTTTTTTTGCGCTTCAGTAAGCTCAGGTAACTATGCAGATGCTTCATTAGGCAAACTGAATAGGAAGCTAATGACAACGTTGCTTGAGTGTGGGGGATTTTTACCCTCCTTAGTTTTGATTTAGCCCCTGGGTGGCAAATTTCATTTTTGCGCTATCAGCATTTTTAAGGTCGACATGAGATTTCAATGTCTGCTAGTTATGTTTATGTAGTGAGAAAACTTCAGATCTGGTCAATATTGTCCATAATTCAACGTTGGTAGTTTGGCGATAACCCAAAGGAGTTACGTAGGATTCAGAATTTACATTCGGGGGGCTGTGGTGTAGTGGTTAGCATTCTCGACGTCGACGCAAGCGGCCCAGGTTCGATTCTAGCACTTCTTTCTAAATTGGGATATTCTCATTCAACATTTCTTCCTGGTAGACTGGGGAGGCTCTCCAGTGACCAGTCCAGAATACAGGCCATCAGTTTCTGGTGATATAAATTTTTAATATATACCAGCTGAAGCAAAAACGCTATTTAGTGGTCAAAAAACATTTTAATTTTCCGATATTCATGGCCCATAACACTTTGATGGCGTGCTCCTATGCTTTGTGGCTCGTTAACTCGAGTCAAGCCTGTCTCTGTTTCCTATTTTCAATTTCATTTTCGTGCTTTCATTGGTGCCGACTGCTTTTATGGTTTCGAGACAGCCAGTGTTTTCTTTGTCTTTTTGTCTTGGCCTGGTGGTTCAGCAGACTACAGCCCGGTTCATATTTGTCCTTAAGGACACAGGGACAAGGACAAATTTTGGTCAGCTGCTGTGAAGAATTGATACAAGGCTTTCAACTAACTTTCTGTATATAATCTGCAAGCCACCCCAACTTTATCCAGGCGAAAAGTTGGCTTATTTGGCCAGTCAGTCTTTTTGGAATCGCTTAAGGACAAAACGATAGTGATAGGAAGAAAAGCAAGGACGAGTATGAACCGGGCCCATCCCTTCTTTGCATATGGTATGTATTTATGATCCTCGAGAACTGCCTGGTGGCATAACTTGGCCGAATCTCAGTCAGAAACATTATTGCATCCAGGGGTGGACGCGGGTCCAAATTTTCGACCCGCGACCCAACCCAACCCACGGCTCGACACTCGTGGGTAACCCGCGACCCAACCCGCGCCGTAAAGCCCGACCCGCGACCCACTTTGACCCACCACTATGAACCCTAACGTATGTACATTATACAGGGGCGTGTAGCCAGGATTTTGAAAAAAGGGGGGGGGTCGTACCTTGTCCTTGCTGGCTTATTTAAACTCACTATTGCGGGGTCTGAGCTCAGCCCCCAGAATCCAATTATTTTTACACTTATTGGCGAAGTGGCTTACATGACAAAAAATGTAAATTTGGTCGTTTAAAGTAAATAAACTAACTGTTGTGAGGGTCTAGGGGCGGCAGCCCCCAGAAAAAAATTGAGTTTTTTCAATTTTTTGGGACAAATTCGGTCAACTGGAGAGTGGAGACGTAATCACAAAATTTTTCCGACAGGTAAATTAAAAACAAAAGATGGGAATTTCATATCAGACAGTATATTACACAAGCATATATAAGCTTTCATGAAAGTTAACAACAAGGAATTGTAAGCCATAGAGTTCGCAGGGGTCTGGGGGCGGCAGCCCCCAGAGAAAATTTATTAATTTTTAGGCCAAATTTTGTCAATTGAAGACGTATCAGAAATTTTTTTGGCAGGAGGACTATAAAAACCAAGGGGAAAACCTTGTCGACAATTTCTTCAGGTTCCAGTTTACGCGGGTCGGAAAAATTTTTTTCGACCCGCGCAGCCTGAAGTGGGTACCCGCGGGTCGACCCACGGCTAAAATTTTCCGACCCAACCCAACCCAACCCGCGGGTACCCACGACCCGCGTCCACCCCTGATTGCATCTATGTGCACTTCTGCATTTATGACTGCTGCAGTTCTAATCTTTATGACTGTACAGCAAGCCGCTTACGCTGGCTTACGGTAAATTCCTCACGAACAAAGCGGGTATGGAATTGTCTATGAATCACAATAATTTAAGCTTAACTTCAACTTCCTTCGTTTGGAATGCTTACAATGTTGTAATGTGTACTGTAGTGCCCCAGTTGTTCATAGCAAGACTGTACGCGCTATTATGTTACAATGTATACAGTTTAGCTTAGTCCACAAGTGCTTACATGACAAACTTGTTCAAGTGAAACTTTGGGCTTAGTTTCTTGTTGCGGTCAGGTGCCTTTTAAATTATCTAAGACTTCAGATATTTGAGTTATAATGTTTATAGTATAACTTTACTGAATTTAATGTTGCATAATATCAAGAGTATAATATGCTCAGATAGTTAAATTTTTAAATTACATAGTCCACAATTTTAGATGGCTTTGTTGCCTTTGACACCCTCATATCACATTGTTCCTTAATACGCTGCCTGTTAACTTTTACAGTGTTGAAGGCTGGTTCTTACTTGTCCTTGTCCGAAAGAGATTTGTGTAAGTGTTGTAAATGAGAAATAAAGCCTACGAGACTCGGGGGCTGTGGTGTAGTGGTTAGCATCAGGGGTGGACGCGGGTCGTGGGTACCCGCGGGTTGGGTTGGGTTGGGTCGAAAAATTTGAGCCGTGAGTCGACCAGCGGGTACTCCAGGCTGCGTGGGTCGACAAATTTTTTTCCGACCCGCGAAACCTAAACAATCACTATGTCGGCCTCCAATTTTAGAGAAATTTGAGTACCATGTAATAGTACCATTCGTTTAAGGTGCATATGTACATAGCAATGCAAACGATTAGGTACAGATGTGCACTTTGCTAATTGAAATTATATATACATGGGCAACAGCTAAAAACAATTAATTATCAGGTAGGGTATGTCTATGAAGTGGTGGGTCAAAGTGGGTCGGCGGTCGGGTTTTACGGCACGGGTTGGGTCGCGGGTTACCCACGAGTGTTGAGCCGCGGGTTGGGTTGGGTCGCGGGTCGAAAATTCTGACCCGCGTCCACCCCTGGTTAGCATTCTTGTCGTTGACGCAAGCAGCCCGGGTTCGATTCCGGGCGCCTCCATTTCTTTTTTCTAAATTGGGGTTTCAGCTGTCTTTCAACATAAACCACTTCAGAAAACCAAAATTGAAGCTATTTGTGATTTTTTACGCAATTGCTTGCGTGTTGCGTCCTTCTGTTCAACACACGCCAAGATTTAGCCTTAATGGACGATTTAGTTTTGCTCAGCTATGATTGAAAAGTACATAGGCTTGCACACAAACGCAGACTCGTACGCCCGGTGTCACAGGAAAATCCGCCCCCCAGGAAAATCCGCCCCCCGGACACATTTTCCTAGGAAAATACGTCCCCCCGGACAAATTTTCCTAGGAAAATTTGTCCCCCCTTAGCCTTAGGAAAATCCGCCCCCCCCTGAATTGCCTTTTTTTACGATATTTCGGTGGTTTTTTTGTATACTTTACAATAATTATGTTAAATAACATTTACGAATGCATTACGCTATGTTACTAAAGTTTGAATAAATTTTGACTAAACTTGGTATGGTTTTGAACACTTTTAGCAAAATGCTAACAATATTTTTGTCTTTTTTCGATTCTTTTTTACAATTATATATTTTTTTCTGTGCACATTTTCAGCAACATTTCTTTAGAGGAGGGCGCTGTAGCTAACATTTTTTCAAAAATTGTTTGAGCAAACAAAGTTTTCTTATTTTTTTCAAAAATTGCTTATTTACACGAAGTTTCACATTTCCATGTATAACTTTTAATCCGAGATCCCGGTTCACATAGAAGTGAACGCTCCAACACAAGCTCCGCCTATTTAGCTTCAATCTAATTGGTAAGATTTGAGTTTTAACAGACAACTGCGCCAATACCAGCAAATTACAAGCGGCTGCCGCTAAAGTAAAAAGTATATTTACTTAGGCTGTGTGAACACTTTTTCAAAAGTAAAAAGTATAATGTATTTAAAAAGTAAAAAGTAAGTCTGTGTGAACGGTCATTACGGACAAGTATGAACCTGGCTTTGTATTTTTGTGGATGCGGTCATGTGATTTTTCTTGAAGCTGGCCCTGTGCGTCTTTTACTTTAACTTGCATACCAAAAATCAGCCACAGAAATATTCTCTTATTTGGCGTAATGCGGCCTCTATTTATTTATATCACAATTAGTGAGCCTTTTTTGTGTTTTTTGCGCGAATTTGAAGGCCACAAATCAAATTTTTGCGGCATAATTGAGTTGTGGCTCTTAATTTTCGAACCCGGCTAGTGTTTCACTAAGCGCTCTCCTCTCAGAATATTTGCCGAGTTATTTTTTCCTAAGCCCGAAGCCTAACATATTTTTTTCTCAGCTTGGCACGTTCCTAAAACCTGGCTGTAGGTTTAGGTTCAGGTTCTACTTTCTCAGTTGATTTGGAATTTTTCTTTATTTACAAATTTGCGATACAGATTTTTTAATTAATATTCTAAGCTAGCTGTGTATGTTTATTTCTCAGCACTTTGCTGAGTTAAGCTGTTTTTCTCATAGGGTTAAAGGGGGGATATTGTCAGATATGGGTAATGTTTGTTTTTAGCTACATAAGTTGCGTTGGAAGGGCGAGGGACTAAGTAAAAATTTATGTTCTCTAATTTATCTATGAGATTTGCAAACAAGTTAGTCTCGTAAGGGCGCTTTTTTCGCACATTTACTTGACAAATGCAGTGAGTAAAAAGTGCACCTTCAAGCTTAATTATTCTTATCTAACCCTTGAAAAGAATTGCCCTAATGGGGAATTTGGCTCTCTTTCCAGCAAGGCTCAACACGTGTGAATGTGCATGCGCATTTTCGAAAACAGGCAAATATTCGCTCAGCTTTGGATTTAGGTTTAGATTTAGGTTTAGGTTCAGTCCCAGAGCTAGTATCAAGCTTAGATTGGGCGTAGGCTGAGGCTTAGGTTTAGTTTTAAAAGTCTGAAATTTATACATGTTTATATGATGAGCCTTGCTGTAACTAAAGCTACGTTGGAAAAAATATATATAAACTGTGAAACTTATCAAAATTAGAGAAGTGTAAATTTCGACCTAGGTGTAATGTAGCTCCCCCCCCCGTCAAGGTATGCCCCAGTAGCAGTTTCAGTCTGGATTTACTGCGTTTTGATTGCCTAAACCCTAATCGCATTCAGTATTCATGACAAGTTTTATTTCTAGTGTCGGGTCAGCGGCGTAAATCACCATGATATATGCTGAGGACCCGTTTTTTATGGCCCAGCAAAGACGTGTTGGGAATTGCCCCATACTTCTTTCAGAACTTTTTTGGTGAAAGTGTCTAAAAGTGGACATTTGTGTACGTGTTTCATGAGATAGCAAGATTCGGCAAAAGTTTATATTATATATATATATATATATATATATATATATATATATATATATATATATATATATATATATATATATATATATATATATATATATATATATATATATATATATATATATATATATATATATATATATATATATATACGTATATATACGTGTACACGCTAACTAATCCGGTTATTATTTATTTAGTAACTACGTGTACACGCTAACTAATCCGGTTATTATTTATTTAGTAACTGCGTGTACACGCTAATTAATCCGGTTATTATTTATTCAGTAACTGCGTGTACACGCTAACTAATCCGGTTATTATTTATTTAGTAACTGCGTGTACACACTAACTAATCCGCTTATTATTTATTTAGTAACTGCGTGTACACGCTAACTAATTCGGTTATTGTGTATGTAGTAACTGCGTGTACACGCTAACTAATCCGGTTATTTATTCAGTAACTGCGTGTACACGCTAACTAATCCGGTTAGTGCTATTGTACGCGTGTACGCCTAAGTATCTATGTGACCGTGTAACCGTTTGTTTTCTAAATATCCGTCTTAAAGGTTCATACTTACTTCATATGTACATTCTACATACTTCTATTTATACTCCAAAATCGATTCATACTTGCGACCGTATGTCCATTCAGCCGGCAAAATTAAAAATAATCACGCCACAATGTGATCTTACATGCTATATATTAGTTGCGTGACTGTGTCTTAATTTTGCCTTCTGAACCGATATACGGCTGTAAGTATGAATCGGTGCTAACCGTTTACACGGTTACTAACCAAGCTTTAGCGTCATACGTTTAGTTGGCCTTGGTAAAAGCTGGCTTGTTCTGAGTGGGGGTGGTCTAATTTCAGTTCAGTGGCGTTTTTAGCGGCCCCTATAGACATTAAAAGGCCTGCTACTGTGCAACTTTTCTAATTGGCCATTCCTCTGAGCAATTTGGGCTGACTCCCACAAATTATTTCACCTATTCACTTTCCTGGCCTGGCTTGGCTCGCCCCGGCACCATAACACTGCCAAACCACACCAGCTAGTCTTTGATCAAGGGCTGCAAAAAATTGAACTCATTCTATTATGAGATATCCTTCCTATTTGGCTGCAAAACTTGTGCTGTTTGTTTAATATAATCAAGAGTACATAACAGCGACTCACAGTATATTGAAGAAGAGTGAGACACTCTTCTTCCTGCCTGTGTTTTAGCGCAGGCAGATGCACTGGTCGTTTTCTTGCCACATGGTGCTGTTTTGTGCAACATGTGGCTGGCCAATCAGCGCGTAGATTCTCTGCGTATACTTTTATATATTAGACTTTATATAAATTAGATTTATAAATTAGACTTAGACTTTTAGACTTATTAGACTTAGACTAAATTAGACTTTTATAAATTAGATTTATATATATATATATATATATATATATATATATATATATATATATATATATATATATATATATATATATATACTGAATTGCTTTTGATTCTCGTTAAGTTTAGCTGACTTTTCTATTCTACCGAAACTGTTGCCTTTTGTGCGAAACTGCGAAGTGAAGGTTTAGTGTTAGTGTCAGTTCAGGCTTATAGCTTTAGGAACTAAACAACCGTAAATAGCTGTCAGTTGTTGCAATAGGTGATTAAACTTTTTGCTTAGGAACAAACGAACACTTTTACGGACAAGTTAGACTTAGTTAAACACTCTGGGTGGGATGCATGATGGCAGTCTTACGCTAAAACCAGTCCAAGGCGTTCTATTTCACTAATTTAGAAAATTGTAACGTAAAATTCTACACGTATTACCAAGAATACATAATAGTGTCTCACTCTTTGTAGAAGAAGAGTGAGACACTCTCCTTTCTGCCTGTGTTATAGCGCAGGCAGATGCGCTGGTCGTTTTGAAGCAACATGGTGCCGTTTTATGCAACATGTGGGTAGCCAATCAGAAGCGAGCTTTGCTTCTGATTGGCTAGACGCCTGTGCACGTGCTCCAATCAACACGCAGGCGACCTCACGTGCTATTGCCTGAAAATTGTCAAAAAACATTTAACTTACCAGTCAACATCATAGTCAGCACATACTAGCAATAATCCCTGAAAACGGTGATAAAAATGTAGGCAAAATACAATTCGGGGCAAAAAAAGACAAAAAACCCCCCAACCCGACCGATCATGGCAAAATTTAACACTGAAATGGCTGTAATGGCGGCCAGTGTGCTGATTGGAGCACGTGAGGCCGCCTGCGTGCTGATTGGAGCACGTGCACAGGCGTCTAGCCAATCAGAAGCAAAGCTCGCTTCTGATTGGCTACCCACATGTTGCATAAAACGGCAACATGTTGCTTCAAAACGACCAGCGCATCTGCCTGCGCTATAACACAGGCAGAAAGGAGAGTGTCTCACTCTTCTGCTATAAAGAGTGAGACACTATTATGTACTCTTGGTATTACATATTTAGGTTAGAACGTTGCCCTTGTGCGTTTGTGCGACTGCGTTTACCATGTCTGGGCTGATGCTCGCTTCCCACTGCAGGTTTAAGGTTTAAGGTTTATGGTTTATGATTTAATGTTTCATTCACACTGGCAGTTTAAGGTTTAACGAGATTTGAATGTTGTATATTTATTGGCTTAATGCAGAAGCTCCGCCTACCCACAGGCCACAGCTCGTAGCTGATTGGCAGAATTCAGGAGCTCCGCCTACTGCTCGAAATTGATTGCCTTGGTAAAGAAGCTCCGCCTACAGTTCGTAGCTGATTGGCTGAATCCTCAAAACTCAAACCAAAATGTTAAAACTTTTCGACATCGTTAAACCTTAAACCGTTAACCTTAAACCTGCAGTGAGAAGCGGGCATATGAGTCTCCCTTTATGCATTCTACCGTGTGAATCCCAGCAGCCCAGCAGCAAAACACTGTGAGTCTGCGTAAGTATGGGTCGGCCCGTAGCTTTACTCGCCGTAAATATTACGCAACAAGCGTGGGCGCAGTCAGTTTTCGCGTGCCGAGCTGTCATTTTGAGGTCGTCGCAATTCCACCCTCGCGCCTGTCGCCATTTTGTCTTCATTATTGTCGCTAAACTTTGCCCAGGCGCTTTTGCCAGTTTAAACCTGGTGATTTTTATAATATTTTGATGTGTTTAGGGCAGCTTATCTAATCACCGCTCCTTTGATGCGCAATTAGTTACGCCGTCGCGCAATTTGTTGCGCCGCTCGCTTAGGAGACCGCTAAAACTGTTCGACCTGGTAGAACTTGTTCAATGGTTCTTCTAAACAAACTTATGTTCGAGCAAATAATACTGCCCAGTGTCCAGTAGGGATAGGTCACTCACTATTACTTAGACTCACAGGACGCAACGTATTCCTATTATTGGAAGAGTTTAGAGTGTGATATATTTATCATTATGCCTCGTAATCGGCTCAGATATGGTCTCGGGTGGTGGGCTATAAGTCGGAATTGTTTAGATTGGAGGGGGCTGACTAGGGGAGCAGGTCTACCCTTTAATTTAAATGTCACCAGCTAGATAGCTTGGAGAATCGTTGTGGCGATTCGCCGTAATTAAGAAGTGTTTTGCTTTGCTTGATCTCTTGCTACTACAAATCATCTTAATCATTACGTGTAAAAAGCATAAAAATTTTGGGTGACACCTGCCCCACCTTGGTGGAAACCCCCTTAGCCGGAGCCTACTAAATTTTGACCTCCCTCCTCAAGACTGACGCAATTTTAACTTTTTCTGACCAAAAAGTGGCAATTTTTAGATTTTTTGACTAAAATTTTAGTAAAAATAGCTTAAATTTTATAAAAAATACCCATTTTTAGGTACCGGATGCAAAAGTACTTGTTTAAATACTAAAGCACACTCACCAACGAGATTTTGGCCAACAAAACCTTCCCCCGCTTTTTTACCCCTGGCGGGACCCCCTTCCTCACCTGGGACCGAATTTTGGGTGGTCGTCCCCCCCGCCCCATCTACCTTCAGCTACATGTATGATCTTTATGTGCTTTTTTACAGCCGCATTGAACCTAATCGTACAATTTTTTACCTGGGTCCCCTCACCCTTAAGCCTGCAGACACTTCATACGAACTTTTTCGGCGAAAATTCCGATAGAATCTTTTCGCGTTTGATGTATTATGGAAGGATTTTTTCATTTTTTTACCAGCTGAACGCAACAGCCGGCTGCAAAATATGAATGACCGCCTGAACTGACAATATTTTTAGTCTGGTCTCCAATCAAGTGTTGGCATAGCTTCATAGTAAAGTGTTCTGAATTTCTAAGCTTTTAAGAAATGTTCAATTTCCCCACATGAAAGCGGAAACATTAGCGTACTCCAAAATTACTGATGCCCATGCTTTATAAGCGGAAAGAAAATATTCTAGAAAGCGGTTTTGCGTAGTGCTTTTTGTCTAGTTCACACGTGGTTCGGTTTAAGTTCTGATTTTTGCAAAATGTCATTAGAAACTAATTTCCTTTCAATTTTTTAACGTTTCACTGTTTAAATAGCTTTAAGAAATTGTTTAGTTGGTAAATATTAAACTTTTATAGTGCAGTTTTAAGGTCGTGATGTTTCAAGTCTTAAATATGTGTTACATTGTTTTTAATTAAGGTTTCAAGCCTGAGGTTTCTTGTTTAAGTTTCAAGAATCTTAAAACAATTTTCAACAATTAAGGGGGTGCCGACCCAGCAGACGAGGGGGGTGGGGGTGCATATCCCTTCTACATACATGTACATGCACCCGCTATATGTATCTATGGTTTTAATCAGAGATGCACGGGGGGAATCGGCGAGGGGGGGTGCCCGACCCCTGGCGGAAGGGGGGGTGGTATCTAGTTTTGGTCATCTTTCGGCGACAGCCGAAAATTTTTCACAATTTTTTATTTTCAACTCATTTTTGGGGTACTTTTTTGGCCACAGGCGAAAAATTTCCCCAATTTTTCAATTTTTTACGCATTTTTGGGGCACTTTTTTGGCCATCAGAGGGGGGTGGGGGGTGGGGGGGGTCGATTGGGGGGGGGGGGGTGCCGGATGTCTGAGGGGGGGGGGGGGGTGCCGACCCCCCTCAGGGGGGGGGGTGGATACCCCCACCTAGCGAACGACCGGAGGTAAAATTTTGCCGGAGCCGGAGCCGGAGCCGAATATAAAATGCCGGAGCCGGAGCCGGAGCCGGAGCCGGAGGCAGTGTTTTTAAAAAAATTTCAATTAGGAAAAATGTTGACAATTGTGAAAAAATTTTCAATTTTTTTTCGAAACAGCATTCTTTAATTTTTCAACAGTCACGCCCCATTCCTATACATATGTCTTTATATACACACTCATACGACCAGTATATAGTTGGCCACTGACTGGTCCCGGTGTTAGGTGATCTCACAAAAAATTTTCATCAACATTGACAAAATGTCAAAAATTTGGTCAAACTAAGCAGTATATATAGCATTTTGACTGCGGTGCCAAGGGCGTAGTCAGGAGTCAGAGGGAGGGGGTTGTTCAGGGTGTTCGTCTGAACCTCGGACCTCACCTACCCCTTTTAGTCAAACCTTGCAAAATTGTCAAGAAGCTTATATTACACCCAAAAAAATAGACAATTTGGAAAAGATTACACTTTGTAGAAGATACAATGCCATAAATGTATCTAGCTTCCGCAGATTACAGCCCCCTCATCCCTGTAATTTAGGCGTATACCAGTCGCGTAGCCAGGAAAAAACTTAGAGGGGGACTGATTTTTTTAATTTTTGGAATGGGTACATAAAAATGAACTTTCTTGCTATTTTAACACAAAAATTTGCGAAATAACAGCATATGCAAACATTGTACTGAATTTGACCGGCCGAAAACATCAGAGCTAAAAGTCAAGTTCAAGTCACTAAGTCACGTAGTTACAAACAAGCCTATAGGGGTCTGGGGGCGGCAGCCCCTGGATTAAAAGTGAAAGAAACTTTTGATTTTTAGGCCGAATTTAGTCAATTAGAGACATGAAAATACATAATGCTAGAGAGGGGTAGTCACCGCTATTACAACTGGCAGTAATAAAGTACTGTAACCGACTAACCGCTTCGTTAACCTTGTGATTTTTTTCTCCAAATTTGAACTTTTTGCCAAAGTCTGAACAGTAAAAATTCTCCGGCTCCGGCACTTTTTTTGCCGGAGCCGGAGCCGGAGCCGGAGGCTCAAATCCGGCCGGAGCCGGAGCCGGAGCCGGAGCCTCCGGTCGATCGCTACCCCCACCCCTTTACCCCCTATGTGCATCTATGGTTTTAATATGTATAGTATTTCCTATTTGTTTTTATTGTTTTACATTTATATTATACTTCTATTTCCAAATTAGTATATAGCAGAGTAAAGTTATTTTAAGTTATATATGCATTAACTATTTTAATATTTATAGGTTTTTCTATTTGTTCTATTGTTTTACATGTATTTCCATATTAGCATCTAGTTAAGTTATTTAAAGTTATATACGCATTAACGATTTTAATGTAATACTAATCAATTTATTGGTTATCTATTGTGATAGAGTATTAATTAATTAATTTTTCAATGGCCAATCACGGACGTGTAGTGTTGCGGGCCAATGGGTTTGTGAAACCGCCGGTTTGCAATCAGCCAGACGGGTTTGTGAAGGGTTCATTTTTTTGGAAACAATCGTTCGACGTTGAATTCGAAAGTTCTCTGTTGAAATCGAGCGACCTTAGATAAGATTGCTGAACAAGGACAAAAGCGTAGCGTTGCAATTTTTAAAGGAGAACTTTTGATAAAAAAATTGGCCTTCAAAGGTCACGTTTACTATAATTTGTTAATGTTTTCAGATATGAATTTTCACTCATTTTTAACTTCACTTTAGGCCTAGTCTTTTTGCAAAAGAACCTGAGATAAACATAACTTGGAAATGAGTCAGTGACTTAATTTCATACCATTGACATTAGTTATATATTGCTAGGCTTCTGTATGAGCATTTTTTACGAAAAGATTGGAAAGTAAAAAATAAAACTGAAAAGTAAAAAGAAAAAGTTTGTGAACCAAACCCTAGTTATTTCGTTTAGTGCGAAAATAGTCGTTCCGAAACATCGAAATTAGTCTAGTTTTTTATTGGCTAATCCATATTTATAGCCGGGATGTCCGTTCAGCCGGCAAAATTACATTCACGCCACCAATAGTGTTTAAGATCAGATTGTGGCGTGATTATTTCGTAATTTTGCCGCACGGACATACGGCTGTGAGTATGAATCGACCCTTATTCGGCGCACCCCATTCGTCAAGTGGTCTCTGTCTGTTTCAGGTGTGTCCATGTGAATCCGACCGAAGCATCGTTGCTCCCGCCAGACAGTCTCCGTCACCAAATCAACAAACTGTGCCAACTACTCCATGATAAACTGTCCAATGAGTTAGTTTCGTCTTATTTGAAAACTGGATATAGCGGACCAGATTTTGACGTTAAGCCTATTTCACACGAGGGCGCATTTTGCTCCATGGCGTACGCCATGGCCCACGCTATGGCGCATTGCATGGCGCACGGCATGGAGCTAGGCCTTAAAACTTGTTTCACAGGATGGGCAAAAGTGGGGATCTTTTACATGGCGTGGCCTATGGGGCATGTGGATGCCTCATGGCGCGCCCCATTTGAGAAAGCTTTTTTATCGTGTGAAACAGGCTTTAATCTGTTCTTAACAAAACAAGCTTATAGGATCTTACCAAGAATACATACATAATAGTGTCTCACTTTATATAGAAGAAGAGTGAGACGCTCTCCTTCCTGTATGTTTTGTTGCACAGGCAGATGATCTGGTCGTTTTCAGGCCACATGTTGACGTTTTGTGCAACATGTGGCTGGCCAATCTGAAGTGAGCACCGCTTCTGATTGGCCAGACGCCTGCGCAAGTGCTCTAATTAGCACACAGGTGGCCTCACGTTCTCCTATCAGCACTCAGGGAGACATGTCTTCTGTGATTGCTATGGTTACGTGACTGCTGCTCGGAACACGCGTCTTGCCAATCAGAAGCGGAGCTCAATTCAGATTGGCCAGCCACATGTTGCACAAAACGTCAACATGTGGCCTGAAAATGATCAGCGCATCTGCCTGTGCTAGAACATAGGCAGGACGGAGAGTGTTTCACTGTTCTATTTATAGAGTGGGACACTAATATGTACTCTTCATCTTACGTAATAATTCCAACTTTCAAAAAGCCTCCTGATTTTCAGTTAAGTCTTGAGTCATATTGATCGGTCTCTGACTAATGATAACTCCGTAGTCCGTAGACAGGCGGTAACCGACTAACAGATGCTCTAAATGAGTACTGTTTCTAATTTTAGCAAATACGAAAGCATCATATCACAGGATTTGTTCAACGCTGTGCAAAAAGCCCTTTTGGCGGAGTGGGGGTTCACGGTGTCCAAACACCCAAGCCGGATTGCGGGGGCGGGCACTGGCGTGGTGGTGGCCCAGGGCACCGTGCCCCCCTGCAGTCTCGTGGGGTTGTACCCCGGTCAGTGTTCTGCTATAGTTTGCAGTCGTTTTGGCTTGTACGTTAAATATGTACAGGACTGTGCAAAAAAGTTCCCTGTTCGTCGGCGTACGAAGACCTTCATCCGTTGCGAAAAGTGACAAAGGTTGGCCGAAAAGTGACGAACAAAAATTTTGTTTAAAAAGTGCTCCAAAACACATTTCCAATGTAAAAAAGTGAAAATTGAAATTTTTTTACGTCATTTCCGGCCACCGTTCGTCACTTTTTGCGAAGCTTCGTCGCTTTTCGTGAACGCCGACGAACAGGGACCTTTTCTACGCACAGTACTGTATGTATTTTGAAGAAAGCAAAACCCAGCTTTTATCGCCTTTTGACTCGCGGACGTTAAACGGCTTTTACAAGTTTCTAGAGCTTTCTTTTTAGCTAAACTAAGCTTTGAACGGTAGAATTCATATTTTTAGGTCACAGTCATCTGTTTGCCCGTACGTCCCAGTGTGCGTACAGAAGTATGAATCAACTCTAAGGCCAACATTTTTTGCTTGTCATAAAAACGATACGGAATTCTATGTTCGCATATTCTGTTTAATTTTATTGAATTCGGACTTGATCTCCGACTAACTAGAAGTATGACTGGACCTTCCGTCTTTTTCAGGCACCCTCTATCAACCCGGCGAGCCAGTTTTTCTGCAGTCGATCGCGAACCCGTTTGTGTTTCGATGCGTGGACGGACAAACCATCGACGGCTGTAGTCGGGGCCTCTCCAGACTCATTTACAGGCAGAGTCCATTTGACTGTTCTGTAGACCCGCCCGGTTCCCACTAGACAGAAATAAGCAATAAGAATTAAGAACCTGAAAGTAGGATTTAAAGGATAAAAATAAGAGATTAGCTTAACTTAATAATTAGTCAGTAAAAGACGTTTGGTTATATGTATTTCTCCGTGCTTTCTTTATGTAGTAATTATTTCTGAAGTAAGAAAACTTCGTTCATTGATTCTTTTTTCATTGATTCCTTCATATTCATAGTTTGTCATTTCCTATTTCTACTCTTTGAGAACCGGGACCAACGCTATGGCTGCTATGCACGAATTTATTGAAATTTAGTTAAGCACTTAAAGTTGCAGTTGGATCACATCAACAGAACACGATATTAGAAAAATAAACTTAACTCTGATTGACAGCCAAAAATATTCCGTTTCGAGGTTTATACTTATGTTTTGTTTCAGTTCGTGTTGTTACCGCGACCGCGTGGGTTCCCACCTTGGCGGCGACTTGACCTGGCTCACCCCGCACCCCGCGAACCCCCTCAACATCGGACAGTATGTCAACAACGCCCCCAACGGTAGGTTGCACTGAGCCTCATCCTTAGGGCCAATTCTTTTACCGGATTAAACGCACTGGACTTATTTTAGTCCGAGGTTTTGAACCGGAAACGGACTAAACGAGTTAAAATAAGTCAGCCGCTCAATTTTAGTCTGACCCCATTCCAAAACTACCACTGGACTAAACGGATTTAACATGCATGCTTAACATTAGCGTGCATAGTTAAGTCCGTTTAGTCCGATTAAAAAGCAGCGCACTAAAGGTTAGGTCTGTTTAATCCAGAGGTTTTGGAATGGCAATTTTCAGCATAATTTTTAAACCGTTTAGTCCGATTATAATTAACTCTGTAATCCGGTAAAGGAATGGGCCCTTAGTCTTGTTTGTCTCTATTGTTTGGCCCCTAGGCAATATCCAGCCGAATACTCGCTCTAACGTGGCAACAGGTGCACATAGGTTGGGGCTGCGGGGTATTCACCACTTTCCCGCTCAGGGGGCTCGGCGTCCTTCCCCTCCAGACCTTTTTCAAGCCCGCCCAAGGCTTATCTTTAATTCTTATTAGCTCGTCTGCAGGCTGTTTATTTGTCCATTTCAGAATCAGCGGCCAACGTGCAATATCAGGAGCTAGACTTGCATCTGGATCAATTCCCCTTTAAATATCGTCGCTTCATCCCCACCGTCAAATACACCTCGCTCACAGCTGATAAAAGGTTTTTTGAAATTTTGAACACAAGCTCAATCGATTCTAGTCTCACTGTTTTTATGATAGAAAGTTGATTTCAAGTTAGATACGTTATTTGTAGAGTTCCCTTTCGAAAACGCCTTGGACGGTTTAATGAATCGTTTAAGCAGATTAGATATACTTAAATCTATATGTAAATCAACACTGAATCATAATAACTTCTTCAAAAAAGACAGTTAACTTTTGTGTTTTTGTGTTGATTGCATAAACGTGAAGAAAATTGTTTTTTTAGAAATTTTTAGAAAGATGCTATAGCCCTGTGTCGACTTACCTGATCTACATAATCTAATCCCGTTAATCCGAGTTTGTAAATATCCTCGTGGTGAATTAACTGTTTTATACTTTTAAGTTTGAACATGTATAACTGCTAGTGCGCACTCATGCGTACAGCTGTATGAGCCGTTGAGCCGTAAAATTACGAAATAATTACACCTCTAATAACGTACAATATCAGCTTTTGGTGTATTTTTTCGAACTTTCATTAAATTCAATTAAATTTTCATCGTTTAATTTTGCGTCACAATTTTCTCACGATGCAATCAACACTGTCTTTTTTAAAGAAGTTATCATGATTTTCTAACGGCCTACGGCTGTAAGTATGAGTCGACCCTAATCCGACTTTCATGTCTGATTATATTTCAGCAGCTTACGCCTGGTTGCGTTGGTGAGCAAACGGGAGATCGCAGAGAACGAAGAACTCTACTCCTCCTACATGACTCTGATCAAAACTTAAGTCTGATTATTAAAACTTAAGTATGTGTTGTGAAACACCGCAAAATCAGGCTGATTGTTGGTTGCCAAATGTTTAAATTATATATAGGTAAAATATATAGGTATGTCGTAGGCTGTAGGGTAATTCAGGCCCTGTGCCATAGGGCCTAGGCCATACGGTAATTTCCTTATAAACCGGGCCACCAGAGGACATCCGTATGGCCTAGGCCTTAGTGTTGTCCCCTTATGTCCGGTCTGTCAGGAAATTACTCTATGGCCTAGGCCCTATGGCATAGGGCCTGAATTACCTTATAGCCTACGACATATGTATAGGTCTAAAAATGACGCAGCAGAGTTTACTTTATGATCTAACAACCTATTGCTTTCACCTAAACTGTGCTTTGGCTGCGATTCAGGAAAGAAAAGCTTGAACATAGTTGAACACGTAATCGAATAAAATATCCATAAGCTGACTAAATGTGTTTAAACTTTAGAGGCATTCTAGTGGATTGCAATAAATCGGACTCAAGTCTAACCAAAAATTGCTGGACTCTAAAATAAAGCCAGTGCGTGATTATATGATGAAAACTGAAAAGAACAGTTTTCTACCTAGCATTTGACAGCAAGTAGTCGTGAAAATCACGCCGTCTATTTTGTCTCAGGGTTCAGCATTCAAGACTTTAGCTGGAGATTTGCTTGTACCGATTTAGCTCAGACATAAACTTCATCATATGAATTTAAGTGCGCTGCATAAATCAAGATGGCTAGGGACTCCATCTAAAACGGTCTTTTGGAATGAATTAGATCTTTGTATTGAACAATATTTGTTGCTATGTTGTATTTATCACGTGGTCAAACGTTGTTTCAAGTTGAACACCTTCGGGAAATTTTGGCCAGTAACATTCTTGGATTTCGCGTACAGTTTGCTTTGTGCACTAAACGATGTGCAGGCTTTTCAAATAACAGTTAATGCTTCATAATTGTTGCTAATTTATTTTTGTTGTGTAAAGTTATTGTAACATACATGTGTTGCTTTAATTCAAATAAATGACCTTATTATTTTCATAAATAAATACAGAAAAATAAGTTGTCTACTTTTTAGTGTGTAGTCAGGACTAGGAGTTGGATCATCTGCCCGGTTTATACTCATCATTATTGCAGTCCCTATCAGTTTGTCCTTAAGCAGTTTCAAGAAATCTACATGGCCAAATGAGCACGATAGAATTTATTGTCGTGACCAGTTCGTTAGTATGCCAAAATTTAGACCAAAACGTTTCTGTCAACGTTGCACTGTAGCTTACAGAAATTTGTTCTTGTCCTTGTGGTCTTAAGGACAAGTATGAACCTGGCTTACATTGCGTTATCACTCGTCATCCTTGGTTGCGCAATACAACATACCGCAGGAGCGTTTATTATTGGAACTGATAAGATTGTTAACACAGGTTGTTGGTTGTTGGTCTTATCAAAAACACGATGTGTCAAAGTTCATTCATTGGACGATTGTGTCAGCACCACGTGTTCAGTCTAGCGTCATTAAAAGCTGCTGGTTAGCGGTGATTTTCGCAACCCAGTTTCGGTACATTTTTGGTGCAATATTGTAAGATTTGTACACTAACTACAGTGCAGACCAAAATCACTTGCTACTTACAGGCTCCGGTCGGAGTCAAAATGGAGTCACTTGATTCCAGAGTCAGAGTCTATATGTAGTTCTTTGTATACTTTGATTCTGGAATCAAGTAACTTTGACTACTTTAACTTTAGCTTTGACTCCGGAGTCTGTCTATAGCAATCCATTTTCGTCGGTACTGTGGTTCTTCTTTTCTGACTTGTCTATTCGCTTCGATCTATTCTCATTGAGCGATTTATGATCGTATAAATAATGTACCTTGGAGCTACGAGTTTTTATTATGGTTAAAATTTTGAATTAAAATTAAATTTTAGTTAAAAAACTTTAGTACAGTTTTTAGTTGGTCTATTAGGTTAAAGTTCAACCTTTAAAACCTTTTCGTTTTTTCGATTTGCAAATATAGTTCAATATTATTCACGTGAACTACTAATAATTTCAGTTAAAGTTCCAGACTTGACGCTGGAGCTTGACTTTTTAACTCTGCGTCTGAACACTGAAAGATGAAACAAGCTAGGTAATAAAATAATTTTTAGTTCATGTATATATTTATATTTATTTTTCATTTTTTGTTCACCTTTTCATTTTATTTGTTTTTGCGTTTCGATTTCTCATAGTCTTATAAAAAATTACTGGACAAATTAATACACCTATTTGTGCTGTTTATAGATTATTTCAGTAGTATTTCTCATTATTATGCATTTTTTGTATTTGATACAGTTTTTTGTCAGTAAAATGACACTTACGTACATTGCACTATTGCAGGTTAAATATTTTCTTTCCGGAATTGAGCTTAAAACATTGGAATTTCAACAGTTTTCCTAACTCGGCGTGATCATCGTGTGAAGTGAACCAAATTGAGTCGCATAATTCCATGTTTCTGAGAAACGTGACTCATCATGGGTGCAATGAAAAACGGAAAAGTACATGTGTGAGTTTCGTTCAATCCAAGTTGCTCAAATTACTAAAACTTGCGTGCACTAATGCCTTGTACTAGCATACGATTACGAACCTACCTATGTAGGTACCTTTTACATCAATACGTACTTTAATATACTCCATTTAAGTTCAAAAAGGATATGGATTATGGAATTGGTGGATTTTTTCCGGCGCATAGGGCTGATGCTGATCGAATCATCGGCTTTCTCTGGGATCGCTCGCGAAAATTCAAAATCACTTGAAGCCGACAGTTAAATAATTCAACAACCATATATGTACGAGGTAAACTTTATAGCACTATTAATTGCACTTTTAATAATACATGTAATTAATTAACATTTAATATAATTGCACAATTTTCAGTGCCCCTCAAAACTTGTGTCCGGAGCGTCTGGATCTGGAGGGGGCTCCTAGCACTGGCTCAGGGGGGGCCGTCTCCTCATCCGTCCCCCGAACGGACTGGTCGTCCCTCTGGATCGCCACCGGCGTCCTGTTTCTGACCGGACTTCAGTTTTCCATGTTCGTCTCATCACTATATCAGTATCTACAGGAGGTCAGTATCTCAATTTATGTAGCACCGAAGTGCAAAGAATAAGGTTTCAGGTTAACTAAAGTATATACGAATTAGCAGATTATTACAATACAATTGCAATTGGGCCCAGTCATACTTACGGCCGTAAGTTCGACGTCCGTTCAGCTTGTAAAGTCACACCACGTTTCGATGTTACGCTATACGTTATATATACCTACAATAATGGGAGGCGTGATTAGTGATTAAATTTTTTAATCAAAACGGACATATACAGCTGTAAAGCATGAATTGCCCCTTAGAATTGTAGACGCTCTGTGTGAATGCGAGCACATCATCATGTTTCAGATCGACAAGACGGCCACGGAGTTTTTTTTCGGCATAATCATCGCCATCTTCAGTTTCGGGCAGCTGCTGTTCGCGCCGCTCTGGGGTTACTGGTCCAACAAGTGGCGGACCGCGCGGGTGCCCATCGTCACCGGGCTGTTGTTCCAAATGGCCGGCAACGTCGGGTTTTGTCTGGTCGAGGCCTTTCCCGAGTCCATTCATCGCAAATATGTCCTTTTGGCCTTCAGATTCATCAGTGGCATAGGCGCTGGTCAGTTTAGTCAATAGGACAAATAGCTTTCTTCCAATTGCGTGAATGCCTTAATGGGCTTTATTCAAAACAGGGGCTTTACTCGAGGTTAATACGGTATAACTAGTTCGTGGTGAGCGTTTATCATAGTTGTCCGTACATCAAGCTCTTTATTTCGTCATTGTGCTTGTCCTTGTGATTTTGTCCATAACTTTCTAAACTAATATAAAAAAATTTCCACCAAAACTGTGACATTTTTTGCATGAATCGTGCTGGAGAATCAATTACTTGTGCTAAGAAATACCCGAACTGATAATTCTTTATAGCAGCTGATCGAAATTTTTCCCTGCTCCTATCCCTGTGCTCTTGATGACAACAATGAATTTATGAATATGTACTCTTGCCCTGAATGGATTAGCGTGTGCTTGTTTCAGCCAATGGGAGTGTGCTCCGTTCGTACGCCTCGATGGCGAGCGTGGCTCAGGACAAGGCGCGGGCGGTCTCCATGATCTCGGCTGGATTCTCCCTCGGCGTCATGGTCGGACCAGGTATTACACTTTGCTATTTTACGTACCGTGGGAATACCATGCAGTGTATAAGTCAGTCTATACGGGTATATAAACCCTATAGACATAGCGAGGATAAAGTTTGTATGAATTCATGCATATGTAATGTAGACTAGTACTGACTGGCTATAGGTAGGAACTTAAATCTTTTTTTTTACCGCCCTCACAGCTGCGGTGTCGCTCGGAAACGACTCGAGCCGTCCTCAGCCTGAGAAGGCGAAGAGGATTACCCGTGGTTGATTGGTTGGTTGATTGTTGCATGAGTGTGAGCTTGGGCTGTTTTGTGACTGGGGCTCTCCTCGCAAGCCTTTTGGCCTTGGCGCAAGCAACTCAACTCAGGGGAATCCCAAACGTTTTGTGTTTGTGTAGCATTCTTTTATATGATAAAGCATTCAAAACTTACTCGAAAATCACGACAGTGTCTTCTTTTGTCGTAGTCTCAGCACTCACCGTTTGTTTAGTTCTTAGGGACGTGCCGAATGTCATTTTGGGTTGTACCGAATCAAGTTTGAGCTAAGCAAAAAGCTCTCAGAATGTGTCAATTATTTTATCAATAATATTACTTATACTAGTCTAGTATAAGTAATTCTTTAAACTGTTAGTGGCGGCCATCGGCTCATTGAAGGTCCTCTGTGGTTAATGAAAATTTCAGTTGAAAATGATTAATGAAGTTAGGACAGCAAATTAATAGAAGGGAAGTTAAGTTTAGCTAAGAATTTTTGCAGTGGAGCAGTTTTTGTTGCACACAAGAAAACTTTATATAGTACAAATGCAGATATGCAGAACTTACATACATACATTTTATCACGTAGACGTAAACGCGGAAGAGACCTTGGACATGTAAAAGACACTAATATCTAGAACTTACTTTCTAGGCATGTGAAAGCAGAAGTGACATAAAGTTTAAATTTTTGTGATTTATCTTAGTCTATGAGGACGGTAGAGTAAAAGAGTGTGATACATATAAATTGTAAATTCATAGACATTTAAAAGTACATTTCATTACATACAAATAAATAAAACAATGGGTAAAAGGCAAAACCACGTAAAGGTTACTTGCGCGGTTTTGGTTTATATTCAGTTTACTTACGCGGTAATGAAATTAGTGCGTAACTGAGCGAATATAATTGTTACGACTTAGGTGGTTCTGCCATAATGTCCGGAACGCTCCTAGAAATGTCGCTATTAGCTTTAACTCAATTTCGCCCAAAAACGGACTTACGCGGTTTTGACAGCTAACCCTCGACATAAATGTGGTGATTTACACGTAAAATTAAAAACTCTTAAACAGTTTATTTATGTATTATGGGTTTATGAAAAAGTCTTTTGAAATGTTAACAGTCAACAACACAGCTTAGAATTACGATTAAAGTGCATGAAGCACAAGAAAACGAGTATAGGTTATAAAGAAGTGAGGACCCACAATCTAACGGGGAGACCCGCATATATGCTTGTGCTATTCGGCCAAGTATATATGCTTCTTGTAGGAACCGCCTTGCTCACCTACTTAGATCTTAGAGTCGATTCTTACTGTATTACCGTATCAAGAGTGCATAATAAGAAGAGTATGACACTGGGCCAATTCCTGGCAGGGGTCGGAATTACAACCTGCGACCATTAACAAAAACCACTCCAAAAACAGGCCACGAATTGGACCATAGTACCACCCCCACAAACTGGACCCCGGTCCAAAACGTGGCAGGGGTACCCCCCCCCCCACAAACCCGACCCCGGTCCAAAACGTGGGGGGGGGTACCCCCCCCACGTTTTGACCACTAGGGTCTGATTTGTGGGGGGGGGGTACCCCCCACGTTTTGGACCGGGGTCGGGTTTGTGGGGGGGGGGGGTACCCCTGCCACGTTTTGGACCGGGGTCCAGTTTGTGGGGGTGGTACTATGGTCCAATTCGTGGCCTGTTTTTGGAGTTAATGGTCGCAGGTTGTAATTCCGACCCCTGCCAGGAATTGGACGAGTGTCATACTCTTCTTATTATGCACTCTTGCCGTATGTATGTACGTCCACTCAACCGGAAAAATTGCAAAATAAGCACGACACCATAGTGTATAAGCAGGCATCGGCGTGATTATTTCCCCATGCTTGACTTAAAAAATAGATGCGCCAATTACTTATTTTAGTGGCAGGACTGTACAGTGTACTCTTGATGGTAAAAATATTTTTTTCGTAACGAAATCACATGATTTGTTTTCTCAAGTGGTGCAACTATTTTTTGTCAGACCTTAATTTTAACGGCCTATTCACACTTGTTAGACATGGTTCACTTGTAACTTGTTTTCAGGCATCCAAGCGGCGTTCATAGCCATTGGCTACCCCGGTCTGGTGCGTGGCAAATTCCACCTGGACATGTACACCGCCCCCGGCTACGCCGCCCTCATCTGTAATGCCATTGCCATCACTCTCATGCTCACCAAATTCAGGGAAAAATTCGTGTCCGTTCAACCGGACAAAAAGCCTGGAATGCCAAAAGGTCATTACTGTAACCAAGAGTACATTATAGAGTCATCCCTGTGATAAATATGCATGTATGATACCATTCTGCAGTTAATGAATATTATATGCCAAGGTTTAACGATGTTTTTTGTCGCAAAAAAAATTTAGTCGTTGTCGCAACATAGATTTCGTCTCGGAATTCAGTAATTTTCAGTCCGGTTTATACTTCCGAAAAAAGTTTAATCAAGAATTTAATCGAATTAGTTGGACCTAAAGTAATGAATGGTGTCGTATTTTTATTAGGTATATACTTAGCATTTTGGTATAGCTTAGATATAACATCAGATTCCAAGTTGCAAGTGAAACAAGCAACCACTTCGAAACGTAAACCTGAATTACAATTGTATATATATATATATATATATATATATATATATATATATATATATATATATATATATATTTATATATATATATATATATATATATATATATATATATATATATATATATATATATATATATATATATATATATATATATATATATTTTGTACAGATTTCAACGTGATTCCCAACTACGACGTGATGGCCGCCGCCTTGCTGATTCTCGGGCGATTCGTGATGTTCTTCTGCGGAGTCAGCTTCGAAGTGTGCTTAGCCTTTCTATTTCTTCATTTGTAATGATCCATTTTAATTAAAATCAAACATAATCAATTAAATCTAAAAAATTAGATAAATAGGGTAAAAGTTATGCTTCCCGCTGAACGGACATATGGCTGTAAGTATAACTCGCCCGCAATTGTAAGATTTGTCAGTTAGTGAGAGCATTGTGCCATCTCACCCACAATATATACGGCTGTAAGTACGAATCGATCCAAGTAATTTATGTGTTAGTGTTGTTCTGTTTCAGGATCGGTGCGCCGTACACGATGGCGATGTTCAGCTGGACCAAGTCCCAGGCCGCGCTCTACAACGGGATCCTCCAGGCCGTCCAGGGCGCCATCAGCATGCTGCTCTACTCCCTCATTGGATCCCCAAAAATATATCCAAAGTATATACCTCATACAACTGATTTGGCAAATTGGTTTGAAATGAGCACCATAAGATATAAATTTTTCGTTTCAAACTAATTTGCCAAATCAGATAATATCTTATTTTTCAATTATTCTTGACTATTGACTCTGGAGTCAGGTTTATCCATACCCTTGCGCCCAAAGTCAATTCTCACTTACAGCTGTATGTCTGTTTAACTGGTAGGAAACGAATAAAACTATGAATCAATTCATTGTTCAAGATTATTTTTTGTTGTACAGTATATTTTTGTTTTCGTTAGTTAACAATAGACATGAATCGACCATAATTTGTGTCGCGATGTCGCAGACGGCAAATAATTTTATAAAAGGGGTGAGTCGCGCCTGTATCAGAGTATAAGTTTGCGTCTATTTCAGAAGTCACGAGCGCCCGATGATAATCGTCGGCATGCTGTGCTTCATCTGCTGTTATCTGGTTACCTTCTCCTGGCCGGGGATACCAAACTACCCAGTCTTCATGATATACAGTACGTTTGGAGTCCGCTATTCAAAAAGCAGCAACAGGCGTTCGTCACGCGTTCGTTCGTAGTAGAGTTCGCTACACGTACGATGTACAGTACATGGCAAAATGCTTTCAATTCGTTACTGGTACTGGTAACAAACCTATAGGCCGGCTAGTTAACCTACACCTTCCTGAAGGCTTCATTTTCATGTAACCTATCACCGCCTGAGTAACACAATACCCCCATGATATTGTAGCTTGCAACTGAGGGGAAACTAGGGCCCCTCACTCACCATGTCCATAGCCAGTTTTAGTAGGTAATATATTCAGTTGTAAAACAGGAAACTGTACTCTTGCTGGAACACAAATCATCTTATTACTTTAGACATCGAAACGGCCTCCCCGTCGCCAAACGCCACGCACACGAACGTCACGACCCCAGACTACCCCGAGCCCGTGGGCTGTGAGGCCCGGTTCCAGTGGTGTGAAACCACGCCCCGGATCTACCTGTGGCAGTACTTCCTTGGCTTCGTGTTCCTGTCCATTGGACTGCCCATTGTCAACAGCCTGCTGGGCACTTTATATGCCACGGTCCTCGGGCCTAGACGACAGGTGGGGAGCCATGTTTGGTGGAAATATTAGAATATATACATTTTTGTATAAGTAATTTGGTCGATTTTACGAAAAGCGTAGGGTCGA
Source organism: Trissonchulus sp. WLG1_4 (assembly GCA_030248245.1). Lineage (NCBI taxonomy): Eukaryota > Metazoa > Nematoda > Enoplea > Enoplida > Ironidae > Trissonchulus > Trissonchulus sp. WLG1_4. The sequence continues at coordinate 67,606 of JASANF010005542.1, forward strand.
TTTGTATATACTTAGGTATAGTCTGTCCGTTCAGTCGGAAATTACAAATTGTCACTCCATAATAGTGAGTAAGATTAATTTGTGATCCTATTTGATTTCGCCAGATGGATGGACAACGGACATACGACCATAAAGTATGAATCAACGCTAAGATGTTAATATATCAAGCTGCTAAACCTGGTTCGTACTCATCAACCTTGTCAATTAAGGATATATCTTTTATCCGGCATCAACCTTTCATTAGCTTTTAGTAGTAGTGACTAGTGAGTGACAGATTTTATACTCTTAGGGAACGATGCAAGGCCTGTTCGTGACAGCGGGAAGCGTTGCCAGACTCTTGGGACCTTTGTTCATCAGGTAAACCATGCCACTACTGTTTAAAACCCGGCGGTATTTCGTGTGACTTCTTGCGTAAGTAACTCCGACGCTGAGCTGAGATACAGATCTGAGTAGTCTTGAGACATAAGAACAAACTTTGGTATTGTGTGCCGCACAGTCCTGTACCCGAGCACGTGATCTGTTCAAAATTTTGCCAACTAATTGGTCCGCCACTAGCACTGGTGCATTTTGATTGGTTATATTAATTCTGAGGGGCTTATCCAAAATTGGATTTATCGGATTAGATTTAACCTAAATTCGTCAATAGAGCAGCGTTAAGTAAACTTATTTTACTGAAGCTTGGAACTGGAACACGCAAAGATAATCATTGTTACTGTCACGCGCACAGGCGTAGGCCAAAATTCAGCTGGCTCTTTTCATTCAGTGCTGTGTTATTGGCAAAATTAATTTAAGTTAATCCGTTAAATCCAATTTTGGGTCAGGCGCTTAAGACTTACCTAAATCTACCCTATTTCAGCTTCCTATTCCAAGCCTACGGACCCCGTGTCCCCTGGACCGCAACCCTAGTGGTGGTGGCAGTTTATATAAGCTTGGTCTTGGTGTTCTGGAAAAAACTGGTTCCCCTGGACCTGAAGCCAAAACTGGAACCAGGTCAATACTTCAAATACAGTAACGGACTTCTGTACAGATTTTGATGACAATCATGTTTAGTTACATTATCAACTTTTTTATTTAGTTTTCGTTCTGCTAAAATAAGCAGATATTTATTTTGTTTTTTGGGTGGAATGCATAAAGCCAGTCCAACGCTGAAATAAAACCAGATTAACACCCAAATCAGATGCTGCTATTACACGTTCTATTTCAGTAATTTAGCATCGTGATAGTAAATCTACAGGTGTCACATGGTTAGACTGTTGATGTTATTACGGCGTTTAGCAAGATTGAGCTAAAACTGCCTTTATGCAATCCATCAGTTGGGTCTCAGTCAAAATTAGATTTGGCAAATTAGCTGGTTTTATTCAATTATTTTCAAATATGCAACTTTAACTAAATTTCGTTGATAGATCAACGAAATATGTTTAAATCCAGTTAGTCTGCCGAATCTAAATTTGAATAAGACCTTGAACATATTTTGGTAACTGGTACATTTTTTGACAACACGAAATCAGATGGATTTCACTACAAATCCTCAATACTTTTTATTGCAACTGTAACAATAGTAAATTGAGGTCTGTGCAACCGGGCCAAGGCTTGATTTCACTACCTGGTCAAGTTTAAACAAGGCTTATCAGTTATCACGAGCATAGCAATAAAACTTTCAATTTTTACTGGAAGTATTGAAGCGTGTTTAAAAACTATAAATTTACTAAACTAATAAAACTACGTTGGTGAAATCCAGCCTCAGTAAAGCATATTGATTATTAGACCTGATCACAGCGTAACGGTGCTATGTTTGATCTCTCATGTACATAAACAATAAATTATTCGTTAGTAGTTATTAGTTAGTAATAATAGTGATTATCACATCAATAATGTATATTACTTGTGAATATGTCCAGTTTTGACATACTTTAGCCGAAACAATATTATGTACACAACTACCCTTGTAAAAACTAAGCCTAAAACTATAAACCAGACGCTTCGAACAACTTTTCAAAATGAAAAAAGCATTTATTGTATAATTGCGAAGTACGAACAAAGTTTAACGGGGAATAAGAAAATCAAAATAATATTCAAGTTCAATTTTAAAATGTTTCGTCCAGTTTTTCAACAAAGCAAATTAACTTGAATCTAGTTCAGAAAATAACGTTCGTAAGCCAGCACAGAAATACAACCACAGCTGTATTTTCTCATGCAGAAATAAGGACTGAACCAGTCGTACTTAAGAAATAAACGTTCTCACTACAGAAAGAAAAGCGCAACACATAAATTGACTGGTAATAGTAAAATAAGCTAAAAAGGTCAAAAAAACAAAATATTCACGGACCGAAAAAATTGACGACTACAAATTACTTTACTATAAACGAAAACATAAGTCAAGCAAATGTAACAGTATAACGGTATGTTTTAGTGAGTTTTCCTGAAAAATATATTTTTATAAACTACTTTTAGTTTTCCGCTCAATTCGTTTTCAACCCTTTCTTTCTTAGAGGGTACTTTTTCGGCCTAAAAAATTTTTCACTGATATAAACGTCTTTAAATCGATCCTAACATACATTTTTTTAAAAAGTTTCAAAGATTTAGATGTTTCTGTCAGTTTTCATAACATTGACATCAATTACTTTCGATCATAAAAAGTATAAGTTTTACAGTAGCCGTTTGTTGACATAAAGATGATTCATACGTGACTACCTTATTAAATCTTCAACGACTGTACCAAAAACCGTAGTTGACGTATAAGTGAAAAACAAATTTCGCAAAAAACAGGCCAAAATAAAAAAACCTCTGCATACATATACTATAATACTGACAAATCAGTGTACACGTACAATTACCCGAAATACGTTTCATCGTGTATACATCCATACATAACATTAGCACGTTATTATTGTATTGACAATCAGTCGCTTTTACCGAAGGGCAGAGTTAACTATATAAGGCACAATTACAATAGACTGCTGTCGAAAATTATCAAACAAAACTTGAACAGGAAAAAACGATACCTTGAAAATAAAATCACAGTGGCAACCAAAAAAAGCAAACAGCGATGCTTTGATAAAAAACACACACTGTGCCAACTAGGTCAGAAAGATTTTTAGTAATTCTAGGGGCCGATGGCAAAAAATTGGACAAAATTGGCTCTAAAGCGCTTTTTTCTAAAATTTAACAAAATTCATGCACAATTTAGGGTATTTCGGTCGATCGGGTGGGTCCTTAAAATTACACAGAAAAGCTCCCCCAAAATGTTGACCCCATTAAATGTATATATGCTTGTCAGCGTTAATCTAATCCGCTAAATCCACACTGCACAACGCTCTACGTCTGCTCAGTCTCGGCTTGCAGTAAGTGTTGCTGGAAGAGAGGCCAGACGGTGCGTCGAATGAACAGGTCGAGCGGAAGACGGGCTCGGAGGGCTTGCTGGCTGGCCTCGGGCAGTCCCGGCAGGGCAATGTCACTGCTCACGCTCAGGGAATGCTCATCCGGCGCTCTGAACAATACCATAATGTGAGACTAAAGTCTGACCAAGAGTACATAATACTTAATAGTGTCTCACTCTTTATAGAAGAAGAGTGAGACACTCTCCAGCCTGCCTGTGTTATAGCACAGACAGATGCGCTGGTCGTCTTGAAGCCACATGTTGCCGTTTTATGCAACATGTGGCTAGCCAATCAGAAGCGAGCTTTGCTTCTGATTGGCTAGACGCCTCTGCACGTGCTCCAATCAGCACGCAGGCGGCCTCACGTACTATTGCCTGAAAATTGTAAAAAAACACATTTAACTTACCAGTTAGCACATACTAGCAATAATCCCTGAAAACGGTGATAAGAATGCATGTAGTCAAAAAACAATTCGGGGCAAAAAAACAAACAGCCCCCAACCAGACCGCTCATGGCAAAATTTAACACTGAAATGGCTGTAACGGCGGCCAGTGTGCTGATTGGAGCACGTGCAGAGGCGTCTAGCCAATCAGAAGCAAAGCTCGCTTCTGATTGGCTAGCCACATGTTGCATAAAACGGCAACATGTGGCTTCAAAACGACCAGCGCATCTGCCTGCGCTATAACACAGGCAGAAAGGAGAGTGTCTCACTCTTCTTCTATAAAGAGTGAGACACTATTATGTACTCTTCGTCTGACAAAAAAATACTGTTGCACCACTTGAGAAAACGAAACATGTGATTTCGCTACGAAAAGAATAGATTTGAATATCAAGGTACAGCAAGTAGTCGCAGAAGTAATGCCGATAAAATAAGTGGCGCAGCCTCTATTGTCAAACTTTAGTTAATTTAGCCGTTATCAGATTACACACCGTTCAGAAATTATTTGGCTTAAAGATGCCATTTCAAAACCTGCAGATCAAACTAACTTGACGGTTTGCATTTTCAACAGACTAAACACATGCTATGCAAGCTAATTTTAAGTCTGAGTGTTGAAACTCTTTCAATCGAGTGAGTTTATGAATGGATGAATACTTAGTTTGAACTAAAATTAAGTAAGCTGACAAACTTATTTGCCTCTGAAACTACAATTTGATATCCCCTTCTTGAACATCGATTATCCGTCCGTTTGATCATTGATCCCGTTAAGACTATCCAAACCCTTTTACAACCCACCCATCACAAACACACACACGTTTACCGTAAAGTGAGGGTAAGTGTGTATCCC
>JASANF010005543.1:0-22179 GCA_030248245.1 Trissonchulus sp. WLG1_4
AAATTTTTTTCGTTCGTCACTTTTCGCATGGAATTAGCTCGTCCTGCGCCGACGAACAGGGAACTTTTTTTGCAGTGCTGTAGTTAACATTGCTACTTTAACATACCTAATGCCAGTATGCCACTAATACGCAGTACGCATCTATATTAATGTATGTAAGTAAGATCAAGAGTAGGTACATAACAGGGAAGAATACGACACTCTTCCCTACTCTAGCAATCAGCCGGAACGATACTCCGGCCGAAATAGCCCTTTCACGCCTTCAGGGGGGTCCCCCCTCGTTTCAGCACATTGCCAGCTTGAAATCGGTGTTGTCCTGATTTCAGAGGGGGATACCCCTCCCCCACGTTTCAGCACACTGCCAGCTCACCACGGCTTTCTTTCTGGTAGTCTTGATCAGACACTTACCTGATTTGAAAGGGGGGGGCTGCCTAAAATGAGGATGTCTTGATTCGAGGGGGGGTGCCCCCCGCCACCGCCCCCTGAAATCACGGCGTAAAATCGCTATTTTGGCCGGAGCATCATGCCGACCGATTAGCTAGAAGAGGAAAGCAGCATTTCCGAAGGGAAATGGCTTTCTTGAGTTGGCGACGTTTATCCAAACACACGTGATTTATTGATTTGAGCGTCGCACATGTTCGAAAATTATGCAAATTAACCTGCCTACGTACGTATATAAGGCCTAGCAGCAACCCACTCGCCAGTTAGTTCAACTAGGGGTACAAGCTGGCCTAGTCGTGTGTTTGGATAAACGTCGCCAACTCAAGAAAGCCATTTCCCTTCGGAAATGCTGCTTTCTGTGACGTTGGCGACTGCGTATCCAAACACACGTGATTGGGTTTAACGACTGCCAGCTTGTCCAGATCAAAATGACGAAACTTTATTGCAGAAATGGTTACGGATTCTGACTAAACAAAAACAGCCAACAGGGTGATAGCGCCACACTATTGTTCTTTGCTGAAGTTTTCGACTTCTTCGGTCGTGTCATTAAAAATAGCCGACTGAAATCGTTTGCGCGTAGGGTCGGGTATATGATAGTGACGATGGAATGTCTGCTCATTCGTCCAATTGGCGCTTTCTAAAATACAACCAATAGAAATGTTATTGTGCGCTGCTGTAGATGTAGCAACCGCTCGCACTGTGTGAGCGTTATTTACGGTAGTTGAATTTGCTTTAGTAATCATTGCCCGAAGCCACCCTGCGATTGTACGTGCGGACGCCTGACGGTGTGGTTTTCTAGTAGTCAAAAACAAGGCTGTGACTGAGCTTGGGCGCAAGGAAGACGTTCTATCAATATAAGCTAGGCAATGTTTAACCGGGCAAATTTCTTCCCTAAACTTGTATAAAGTAGAAGTGATTTTTAAGCGGTTTGCTCGAGAGCCTTTTTGCAATTTGTTATGCACAAAGCGAATGCAATTTGTCTCAACAAAATAATGGTTAGCACTGATATCTAAGGTGTGCAATGTCTGACACCGGCCCGCTAACGCTAAGCACATGAGTAGACTTGTTTTCTGTGATAGTTCGAGAAGATTCAGGTTCTCAATTGGCATGAGTTGTGCACACAGTGCAAAAACGTCCTTAACGGACCATTCAGGAAAAATGCGTTGTCTAGTTGGTCTTGCATTAAAGCAGGCTTTTAGAAAGTCCTGCACAAGATTGTGGCTGCCCACTGAAACGCCATTTATTCGGCCTAAATGTAGACTTAAAGCCGACACAGTAACCGCCATGGTAGAGTATTGTACTCCCGAGTTGAATTTATCATATAGAAAGGATATTACTTGTTCAATAGAGGGAGCAATTGGATTCTTTTGTTGTGATTCGCACCAATGCACGTAAGAGGACCATATTGATTCGTAGCGGCTGATTGTTGATGGTCTCCGTGCTCCTTCGATAAATCTGGCAATGTCTTTCGGAATTCCGCTTGCTTCGCACCGCAACCGGTAACCAGAGCTACACCCATCTGCCAGCTGCAGTGTACCAGCTTGAGATCCGGGCTCAGGAGGCGGTGTGCTGAAAAAACATAAACGGGTGAGATGATCATATCCATTATTACCGGAAACCATGGCTGGCTCTGCCAGTATGGAAAAACAAAAATGAAGTTTCCTGGTGCGTTTCTAATTTTGGCCAATGCGAGTGGTATCATCGAAAATGGAGCAAAAATGTAGGCTAGTTCATACTGTTGCCAGTCTAACGAAAAAGCATCAGTAGCAACGGCGAGAGGGTCCTGTTCCCATGATACGAATGTAGGTACCACACAATTTTGTCGATTTGCAAACAGGTCAATTTCCGGATAGCCAAACTTTTCAAAAATTGCTTTTCTAATTTCTTTTGAAATAAGCCAATCGATAGACGGAGACTTCTGACGGGAGAGTCTGTCTGCATCAATATTTAGTGAGGAAGAGATGTAAGAAAACTGTGGCTCAATATTAAACTCCAAAAAAATATCCCAGATTTTCAGTGCTAAATCACAGAGTATCCAAGAGTTTGTCCCCCCTCTTTTCCTCAAGTATGCCAGTGCTACGGTGCTATCGGAAAAGAGCTGTATGCAACAGTTGCTGCAGCGAGTCTTGACAGCGTTATGCTGAAAGGTATACAAAATAGCTAGCATCTCTTTAGTGTTAATGGATAAATTCTGTTCAACTGGGTTCCAGTTTGCCGCGATTCTAATCTGTCCTAGATAACTGCCATAGCCAGATCCAGACGCGTCAGTAAAGACAGCGTGGTCTGCTTGTCTCTGGCGTAAGGATCTCTTTGGTAGATCTTTCAATAACTCACGCCAGAACTGCAGCTGCTCGCGAACCGCTGGTGGGACCCAGACGCGGACATCGTATGGATCCGTTACCACCCTGTTGGTAGCCAGCATCCGTAGGAACCATTTCTGTATTAACCTATAATACAGTGGAGCATTAGGAAAGGCCAAAAGAAAAGAGGTAAAGGTAGATAAAATAGAAGCTATCTGCCGCAACGGAGTCTTGTCAGACTGTAAACAGCTAGTGATAAGGTTAGACGCTTTTGACAGGCGATTTTCTGAAACTGAAAGGGTCATTTGTTTCGAATCGAGTACGTAGCCCAGATAAGTTATTGTATTTGTTGGAGTGAGGTTAGATTTTGCCAGATTAATAACAAATCCTAGCTGCGTTAACAAGCAAATTGTAGTTTTTATATGTGCCTCGCACTGGTGTCTAGATTTCGCGGATATTAATATATCATCCAAGTAAATTAGGCACCATATCCCCATAGATCTTAGCTTAGAAATTGGCACTTTCATTAATTTTGTAAATAGTCTAGGGGCGGAGGCCAGGCCAAAACATAAAGCCGTAAAGCAGTAGAAACTATTGTTGGCTGAAAAACTTAAGAATGGTTGGTGGTCTTTTCGAATAGGTATGTGGAAGTAGGCATCTTTTAGGTCAATAGAAGCGAACCATGCGTTTTCTGTGGTAAACGATAGCAAATGTGCCTGATGTTCCATCTTGAACTTCCTATATTTAATGTGGCGATTAAATCTGGACAAATTAATAACTGGGCGTTTGTCTCCTGTAGACTTGGCCACCAAAAATAAATTCGAGAGATATTTCACTGATGCTTTTGGTATCGGTTTTATTGCCCCTTTAGTCAGCATTTTTTGGAGTTCATTTTTAATAGCTGACCAGGCGTTGCCAGAAAACTGATCCGAGCCAGGAGGCAGATTGGACTGCTTAGGGGTTCCCACAAACTCCAGGGGGTATCCCGTTACTAGTTGTAGGATGAGTTTGTCTGACGTGAGTTGTTTCCATTGAGACAAAAAGAAACGAAGCCGACCTGCGGTCGGAAAGGAACCCACTTGGCAGGTGAGGTCTTTGCCATCCTCAGACTTAAGGATTAAGAACCCCGGTTCAGTTTTCGGCAACACCCGATCAAGAGAGTAGTGTACCTGTAACTGTTCACAGACGGTGTGGACCGGCTCCCCTAGTCCGGCCACGGGAGGAGGGGAAGTTTGTGTTGCGGCCTCCACCCCGGGCTTTGTGCAGACGGGATCCCCGTAGCCCCGTTGAGGTAGACGGCCCGTTTTCTTCCCAGCGCCGGTCACTGGCCCACAAGGGTCTCTAAAGAAAGAGAATAACAAATTAGAAGCCGAACTAGGAGAAGTTTTTGAATTACAAAAAACTGAACTTGAATCATAGTCAGTAAAACCGCACTGGTTCTGCGCTACATAAACACTAGAGCTCCTCGGTAACTGTCTAGAACTACTAACACAAGAGATTTTGGCCTGTATGCCAAAGTGAGAAGTTCTTACACTGTATTTTGGAGGAGATTGCCGGGGTTGCCGTGACCGGGTGGTCGTATGGTAGCGGTGTTTTTCAGATTCCTTTTCTCGCCGGCGCTGTTCTTTCCGAACCAATTTTTCATATGATTTGCCAAACAGCAGCTTGTGATCTCTGCCCTTGAACGCATCCTTGGCCAGTTTGAATCGGACTGAGTGATGAAGGCCATTGTTAGCGTTAGCCGCTCTGGCAAATTCAATTCGATTGTTCAGGCCCCCAAGCACCCGAATCGATGCGTCCAGAAGGCCCGTAAGATCTTCTGCCGGAAAGCTGATTTGAGAAGAGTCACCATCGGCCTGGTGCTTTTGACCCTCGAGAGCAGCTTTTGATGCCTGGCCGAAAAGGGTTACCAGAGGGATTGCTGCTTGCATGGCCAAGAACTGCCAAAACTTGAGCCGTTCCTCATTTTCGGTTCGTCTTTGGCCCAGCAACCTTAGATGGTCATCCGACACAGAAGGAGGGTTGAAAAATTCTCGCTTCTCCGGCTGCACGAGAATTGAGGAGAAAACGGGATCACTGCTATCGAATTGGTGAACGGTCGCCGTTCGCCATCGCGACAGACCCAGCGAGTTCACGGCCAGAGTAGCACTTTCTTCCTTGTGCATGAAAGGACTCACAGCTGCCAAAGCCGAGGGCGTTGGGGACCGACTGGCCCGCTGTTGGTTAGCTGGAGGCGGGTGAGAAGATTTAGCATTGGCCTCGTCTTTGTCGGAGTAGCACGAACCGGTTGGAGATTGTTCACGGGAATCCCCCGTAGCCGTTGAAGTTCCGGATTTGGCCGACGAGGACTGAGAATGAGAAGATTTTGTTGAATCACTCGAGCTGGATCTGTTTCGCTCTTTGTGGCGTCCCATATTGCTCAAAAGAAAGAGCTACCTTATGCGACGACGCACAAATCAAATACTGGCGAGTGGGTTGCTGCTAGGCCTTATATACGTACGTAGGCAGGTTAATTTGCATAATTTTCGAACATGTGCGACGCTCAAATCAATAAATCACGTGTGTTTGGATACGCAGTCGCCAACGTCACAGAAAGAGTACGACACTCTTCCCTATTTTGTACTCTTGGTAAGATACATAGAGTACATAAAAAGATTCGCGATAGCTAATCATCGGCCCAATAGCTCAACGGTAAAGCGCTGGTCTGCAGATCCGGAGATGAGTGGCTCGAGTTCTACCTGGGTCATTCCGATAGACTTTCTTTCCTACGATTGCCCAGTTCCCCACGCCCCCCCTTTCTTTACACTTCTATTAAATTAGAATCACATCACGTGCTAATTTTTCAGGCATCGCTGGCCAGAGAAAATTTAGCGAAGCGCGGAGCCTAAACTGGGCACACCCTGCTCAAAGTCTTTTACCAATACTCAATCTAACCTGATGATATCAACAACTAGCGCCCTCCCTTGCTTGTGGACTGGCAAAACGGTCCTTGAGCAACAGCCCGAACCGGCCACGGGCTTTACTGTTCACCAATCACTACCTCTACCCTTCATCTCAGTCAGCTGATCAGATATATACGCCGCGCACTGCACAGTAATGTATCGTTTTCGTTTGGCATCATATACACGCCAATTACTGTTAAAATAAGCGGCTTGAGAAGTAAATAAAATTATAAACAATCAAGAATCGATGATAAATGTCACATAAATACAGTTTTAATTAATTAAATCAAACAATAAACATAAACATTTTATTAATATAGTACATAATGGATATACATATGGCCAACATCACTCAGCTATCAGCACTAGACTAATACATATTACGATGTTCTGAAATCACGAATCCGTGAGCAACGTTAGTCTAACCCTTTGTTAAATTTTCTAAAAACAAAAGCTGGAGGAATGTTCTTATGCTGACATAGTGACACGCGTACATATATACCTATAATCTAGATAGTTTTTTCAAGTAATTTTAACAATATTTTTTGTGAATTTAGAAATATAGTAACAAAGTATGGTTAATTTTAGGTGATCTGAGCGTTTGTTTTCAATGCACAGCAGCTTTGACCATTATATTCTATGCATTATTTTGCAAAACTAATAATTTAGTCGGTGTTACCAAGAGTACATACTGGGAAGCGGCCAAAATAGGACCCAAATAGGAACGTTTCGAAATTGGCACTAATGCCCAATCGGGTCCTGCAACGTAAATATCATACTATTATTTATGCAGAATATACACAAATCATAACTATAGAGACCACATTCGATACATCAATACTGCTTCCAAAATTTACAAAATTCAACAATATATATATATATATATATATATATATATATATATATATATATATATATATATATATATATATATATATATATATATATATATATATATATATACTTTTTATATGCGTAAATTTTTTGTTGTGTCGTAAGTTGCATATAAAGTCCCTGTATGTGGGATATTATGCTTGATTGAAAAAATTTCGTTTCATTTCATTTCATTTCATAGTAGAAATAATTTCGATCTTAGTCATGTCTGCATTTAAAAGCAATTAGAAAATAAAGCAATCGACTGTTCGGCAGGTAAATACTAATGCGTATTATTACATAAAACTCAACTCATAAATTTACATTTTGCGATTATGACGATAATATGCACATGCTAAGGCAAACCGGTATTCATATGGTATGCACTATGTAGATTACTGAAATGCATCATACAGATTAGAATAAAATTACATAGCTAAGCCAATTTTTGGGTTGCCGACTAGTTGCGAAGCAACAAAAAGCAACCCTTTTGTATCTGTCATGTCCGTTATTATTATTATTATTAATATTAATATTATTATTGGGTTGCCGACTAGTTGCGAAGCAACAAAAAGCAACCCTTTTGTATCTGTCATGTCCGTTATTATTATTATTATTATTATTATTATTATTACAAGTCTAGTGCGTCTAGTTTAGACTAGTTTGACAACATACTTAAGTTTCAGGACACTTGAGTGTTAATATTACTGATTTAAAAAAAATCAGTTAAAAAATTTACATGTAAAGAGATTTGATCTAACATGGGCTGATTATAGTTAGTCACGAAGGGTCAATTTTAAAAGACGTCTAGCGGACGATAGGAATGACGTACAAACATGACACTTACATCAATCGTCTTGATTTAAGGAGCGCTTTCAAATGAGGGGTCACATGATCTTGTCACGTGAGCATACCCTGAGATTTATATTTTGGGGTAACCTGAAGCGCTATGTAGTCATGTGACCCCTCATTTGAAAGCCCTGCTTGCCAGCAGTCCAATGATGCTATTCGTTTGTCTGTCCGGCGTTTTAAAGGCCAGTTATGGCGCCTTTAAAGACATGAGGAAAAAGAACACATATCGTAATTTAGTAATTACGATTTAATTATGATAAAAGTGTTCTATGGTGTGAAAACGTTAAAACCCCCATAACTTTTGTTATGGGGGTCGCAGCCACTTGGGAATTTCACCATTGGAATGGGGAGAGAAAGCGCTTTCGATTGATGGGTCACATGACCCATTTACTGCAAGTTGACGTAGTAATGACCTTGGCGCCCGGACAAAAACCGCTATAATTTGGTATATGCTGTTTTATCAGCCATATGAATGGTGAAAATATCATACGCCAGGGGTTTCTGAGATCACTGCGAAGACGAAACCTGCTTATTATCATTATCATTATTATTAGGTTAATATATATTGTAATATATATTGTAAATATTGTAAATATATTGTAAATATATTGTAACAAGACTAGTGCGTCTAGTTTAGACTAGTTTGACAACATACATAAATTTTATGGCATTTCAATGTTAATCTTATTGATTTAAAAAAATTTGGTAAAATTCAAAGAGATTTGCATGGAAAGAGATTTTAATCTAACATGGGCTGATTATAGTTAGTCACGAAGGGTCAAGTTTAAAAGACGTCTAGCGGACGATAGAAATGACGTACAAACATGACACTTACATCAATCGGTTTGATTTAACGAGCGCTTTCAAATGAGGGGTCACATGACCTTGTCACGTGAGCATACACTGAGATTTATATTTCGGGGTAACCTGAAGCGCTATGTAGTCATGTGACCCCTCTTTTGAAAGCCCTGCTTGCCAGCAATCCAATGATGCTGTTCGTTAGTCTCTCCGAGTTTTTAAAGGCCAGTTATGACGCCTTAAAGGACATGAGGAAAAAGAACACATTTCGTAATTTAGTAATTACGATTTAATTATGACAAAAGTGTTCTATGGTGCGAAAACCTTAAGCTCCTCATAACTTTTGTTATGGGGGTCGCAGCCACTTGGGAATTTCACCATTCGATCGGTGAGACAATGCGCTTCAAAATGAGGGGTCACATGATCTGCTTACGGCAAGTTGACGTAGTACTGACCTTGGTTCCCGGGCAAAAACCGCTGTAACTTGGTTTATACTGTTTTATCAGCCATATGAATGGTGAAAATATCATACGCCAAGGGTTTCTGAGATCACTGCGAAGACGAAACCTGCTTATTATCATTATCATTATTATTAGGTTAATATATATATTGTAAATATATATTGTAAATATATATTGTAAATATATATTGTAAATATATATTGTAAATATATATTGTAAATATATATTGTAAATATTGTAAATATATATTGTAAATATATATTGTAAATATATATTGTAAATATATATTGTAAATATATATTGTAAATATATATTGTAAATATATATTGTAAATATATATTGTAAATATATATTGTAAATGTATATTGTAAATATATATTGTAAATATATATTGTAAATATATATTGTAAATATATATTGTAAATATATTGTAAATATATTGTAAATATATTGTAAATACAAGACTAGTGCGTCTAGTTTAGACTAGTTTCACAACATACTTAAGTTTCAGGACACTTGAGTGTTGATCTTACTGATTTTTTAAAAAAAATTCAGTTAAAATTTACATGTAAAGAGATTTGATCAAACATGGGCTGATCATAGTCACGAAGGGTCAACTTTAAAAGACGTCTAGCGGACGATAGGAATGACGTACAAACATGACACTTACACCAATCGTCTTGATTTAAGGAGCGCTTTCAAAAGAGGGGTCACATGACCTTGTCACGTGAGCATACCCTGAGATTTATATTTCGGGGTAACCTGAAGCGCTATGTAGTCATGTGACCCCTCATTTGGAAGCCCGGTTTGCCAGCAGTCCAATGATGCTGTTCGTTTGTCTGTCCGGCGTTTTAAAGGCCAGTTATGGCGCCTTTAAAGACATGAGGAAAAAGAACACATATCGTAATTTAGTAATTACGATTTAATTATGATAAAAGTGTTCTATGGTGTGAAAACCTTAAAACCCCCATAACTTTTGTTATGGGGGTCGCAGCCACTTGGGAATTTCACCATTGGAATGGGGAGACAAAGCGCGTTCGATTGATGAGTCACATGACCCCTTTACTACAAGTTGACGTAGTAATGACCTTGGCGCCGGGACAAAAACCGCTATAATTTGGTATATGCTGTCTTATCAGCCACATGAATGGTGAAAATATCATACGCCAGGGGTTTCTGAGATCACTGCGAAGACGAAACCTGCTTATTATCATTATCATTATTATTAGGTTAATATATATTGTAATAAATACAAGACTAGTGCGTCTAGTGTAGACTAGTTAGACTAGATCTACAACGTGAGGTCAAGCAGTGTTTGACAATAAAATCTTTTTCAAAAATTTTAAATTTTACTTCAAAATTGAAATTGACAATTTCACTTCAAATTTGACAAGCGCGTCTAGTTAAGACTAGTTCGACCAAATCTAGTACCTGACGTAAGTTAATGTATGACAATAAAAATTGTTTAAAAAATTTTTCAAATTTAGTTAAAAGTTGAATTACAATGCGATTTGATCGCATATGGGGTGATTATAGGTAGTCACTAAAGGGAAAAATTCAAGGAGCCATAACGTTTGTTAGGGTTATGGTATCGACGTGAAATTTGTTTTATATGCTTGCGCTTGTCAAGAGCTATCAATTGATATGTCGCATGATGACGTAACCGATGACCAATGGTCAGTATAAAAATAATAGTCATACGTGACTGGCCGTTGCGTCCGTAAACGTCATGTGAGGTATCATCCGAAAGCCCCTTCAATGCTGAGTTGAATGCTGTCAATTTTGTGTTTTTACGTCAAGGTTGACGCAAGTTATAACGATTTCAATTTTTTCGAACTTTGTTCAATACGTTTATGGTGTGAGTAGTAGAGGAGAAATTTTTTCGAACAAAATTCTTTTCTAAAAAGTACTTTTGACCCTAACTTATCTCAAGTACCACGTAAAAGGTTCTAGTTTTCAAAGTTAAACAGGGCAGAAGACGGGCTTTCATTTGATACCAAAAAAGCTATACGTTGACGCTGACTTATATACCAAAAAACGTCTTTGACCAAATAATGATGTTTTTCAGCCACCACGGTTTTGGGAATAACTTTTTTTAGGGTCCACCAAAAATTTTCTAGTTTCCGCAGTTCGATAGTTCAGAAAAGGCGCTTTCAATTGACACTAACTAAATTATAGATTCTGGCTGACATGTTGCCAATAGCGTCAAAATACATTTGAAATATTAATAATACTGGACCACCGCCATGGTTTTGGCCGTAATTTTTTTCAAGTACCGCGTAAAAAGATTTAGTTTTCGTTGTTGGATACCTAAGAGTTAGAGCTTTTATTTGATACCAAAAAAACTATAGGTCACCGCTGACTTATATGCCGAAAAACGTCAAAATACTTTGACTAAATATTGCGTCATTTTGACGCACTTTAGTCTGTAACTTTATTCAGGTACCGCGTAAAAAGTTCTAGTTTTCACTGTTAGTTAGGGCAAAGAAAGAGCTTTCTGGTGATACCAAAAACATTAGGGTTATATTTGTCTTACTAGCCGAAAAACGTCAAAATATATCGACTTCATGTTTTGCTGCCTAAATGTCAAAAGTTTGGCGTTTTGGCGTCATAAATTAAGGATAGTAGGTCTTACAACCTTGAAAGTTACAGATCCAGTGCAGAATATGTAGCTCTACAATTTGGCGTTTTCAGTATGTTTATATGACTGGTAGAAGTTGAATTATTATCATTATCAGAATTATTAGGATAGTTCATATTGTAACAAGTCTAGTTTAGACTAGCTGAACCTGAACCGTAATATATAAGATCAATTTAACCTGAGCTGTGATATTTAACAAACATGAAGTGCCCTGATCTTTGCTTTTATATCAAGCAATGACTGAGAATTTGCAATTTTTCTTTCTGTCAATGGAAACGAGACTACAAAAATTAGAAAGATGCGCCAAATCGGGGCTTCATATCGATATGAACGGCCGTCTGCACACAAACAGTCTGACGCTAACAAAAAATTTCCACGCTTTATATCACTGCAGTCAAGAGTACATAATAGCTTCTCACTCTATATAGAAGAAGAGTGAGACACTCTCCAGCCTGCCTGTGTTATAGCACAGGCAGATGCGCTGGTCGTTTTCAGGCTACATGTTGACATTCTATGCAACATGTGACTGGCCAATCAGAAGCGAGCTTCTATTCTCTGATTGGCCGACGCCTGTGCACGTGCTCCAATCATAAAACGGGATAGGGATAAAGACTAATAACTCATTATTTATTCATAGTCTGCTTGTAAAAACATTAAAAAAGGTTTGCAAATACCTTTGGGGATATTTTGGCAAACTTTCAGCGAAATTGATTGAGAAAATTTGAAGAAATTCAGAAAAGTTTATATCTCAAAAGTTTCTCAATCAATTTCGCTGAAAGTTTGCCAAAATATCCCTAGAGGTATTTGCAAACCTTTTTTAATGTTTTTGCAAGCAGACTATGAATAAATAATGAGTTATTAAGCTTTTAACTCTATCTTAATGCTTATCAACGCATCAGCGATTATATACTAAAGTGTGTTACGCAGGGAATCTACGCGCTGATTGGCCAGTCACATGTTGCATAGAATGTCAACATGTAGCCTGAAAACGACCAGCGCATCTGCCTGTGCTAGAACACAGGCAGGCTGGAGAGTGTCTGACTCTTCTTCTATATAGAGTGAGACGCTATTATGTACTCTTGCTGCAGTCGATTACGAAAACAACAAAACCTTGTTTGTTTAAAAAGTACATACCCAAACTGGCTAGTTATAAGGCCGGGTTCACACTGGCACACAAGCACAAGCACAACGCTTGTTCAAAAAATTTATCTTATGCAGGCACACAGCCAATCAACGTAGAGATAGTGTAGCTGCCAGTTTTAATATAGTCATAAATGGCGCAAAATTAAACGGAAAGGTGTGATTTTGGGGGGAAACCCTTGTCTAAATGGATCTTATATTTACTGAAGAATGCATTTCCTTAATTTTTTACTTTCTTTTAATTTTAGTTTCGTTTCATCTTTAAAATCAAATTACTTTCAGCTTTATTTTTTATTATTAGATTATTTATTCCAGATTATTTTCCTTTTTCCATAAAATAGTACGACAAAATATCAAGACTGCGAAATCTTAAAACGAAAACGAAACTTTTGAACAGAAAAGACGTTACACTGGCGGGCTTTAATTTGATTGGTTGGGCTTGTGCTTGTGCTGATGGTACTTTGAAATGAACGTCTACGCGTTGTGCTTGTGCCTGTACTTGTGCTTGTGCAAGTACCAGTGTAAATGTGCCGGTGCTTGTGCAAGTGCCAGTGTGTATGTGCCTGTGCTTGTGCAAGTGCCAGTGTGTATGTGCCTGTGCTTGTGTAAGTGCCAGTGTGTATGTGCCTGTGCTTGTGTAAGTGCCAGTGTGAATCCGGCCTAAGAACGGAAAGCGCGATAACCTGTCACATAAACTGCGGGCTGCACCAAATCGGTTTAACTTATATAAGTCTGAGTTGAAGATAAACAGGAGTTAAATCTGTTTAGTTAAATCTCTGCTAAATCACAGTTAAACCTCAGTTTTCAACTAAATCTTATATATATATATTATATATATATATATATATATATATATATATATATATATATATATATATATATATATATATATATATATATATATATATATATATATATATATATATATATATATATATATATATATAAAACTGGAACTACCAGGGTAACATAAAGGTTCTTAAATAACTAATTATTTATTAATTTGTACATGTGTTATTCTCCAATTTACCTTTATGGCAAATTTTAGCATTCAATGGTTCACTTTAAGTATGTAGAGTTACAACAAACAAAATACGAATACAAGTGGGCATGATGTATATATGTGCATTGTTTTGATTTCTGATGTCGTCAAATACAAAGCCGATGCCTGCCCAAAAGTATTTTGAATTAGCCAAATTGCAGCTGGGGGTACCTTACTGTGTCCACGAGAACGAACGAAGTGTCCACACGAGCGATTACTCCGAATAATTATTGATTCAAGATCAATTGATTGAATCAGTGATTAATTTCTTTAGCCATTTTTGTCTGCAGATTCCATTACTTTGTTAACTCTGGAATATGCGATCAGTCAATATGATGCCAGTGCTTGATATTGCTGTGATTGTTCGCATTGTAGCTTAGAAAAAGCATTAAAAAACTGAAACTCCCAGTTATTTTTCCCTGATCAGTCAGAATTTGTTGTAACACCGTCCAGCCGTACATATATTGTTCCTGTCAGACACCAACATCGGCACAGAACAACGTAGCCAACGCTATGAAAGTTGCCATCGCTCACCACCACCATAATGACTTATCTTCACCACCTTTGTAGTTGTGCTGAACAGCTGACATTAGGCTACGTCTTGTAGTAACTGTTCTACGACGGAACATAGTACTATGTTCCAATAAAAATGCTATACTAGTATTTTAATCACACGATAATTAAGGTTCAAATTCAGGGACAAAAAAAACGTTTTTAACCCGTTGTAACTGTCAACCGGTTAGTTATACAAAAAAATTTCTTATGGGAGACCCATAGATATAATTATTACCTACATTTTGACACAAAAATTATTTTTCTACGTACAGCACAAGTCCAGTTATTATCATTATCTTTTTTATCAAACAAATTCAGATAGTATAGGTTAGGTAATTATTGGGTTGCCGACTAGTTGCGAAGCAACAAAAAGCAACCCTTTTGTATCTGTCATGTCCGTTATTATTATTATTATTATTATTATTAATATTAATACAAGTCTAGTGCGTCTAGTTTAGATTAGTTCGACCAGATCAGATTGGTTTAAGTTGAATCGAGTTCATTTATTATTTCATAAATTCGGCCAATTTGGTGCAAAAATTTTAACGTCATTTCTGAGCAAATTTTCAGAACTGTCAAATGAGGGGTGACTTGAGGCGGCGTTACATGACCAAAAAATACTTTTGATAAAATTAAGCCGTTTCTGAGAAGTTACAGTTGGATATATGAGTACCCATTCAGATTTGACTGCTCAATGCAAATTCGAAATTACGTAGCTATTGACTATTCAGAAACGGCTTATTTTTGAATTTTAAATCAATTTCGAATCTGTTGATTGACACTTGATTAAACACACGCTGTGTCAAATTTGAAGAATCGGACCACGCTAGTCAACCTAAGAATTAGCTGCTACAGCTTACACTGTGAAGCTTAGAAAGCAGCAGCTTCTTGAAGCTGACTGCAGTCACCTTTAAAGGAAAAGGCTGCAGCGTCAGATGCTGACAGCAGTCACTTTTCAAGGGACTCACTGTTTCGGCAGCTCTCAACCATTATTTTGGTTGAAAACTGCGACCTACCACAGGAGAACGGCCAAAGCCGAAATCCTGTGGGTTGAACTGCGACCCTTCCTCCTAGAAGGCCGCAGTTCACAAAAATAGCAAGCCGTCAAATTAGACGGCTTGCTGGTCAGTCAAGACTGACAATCTTCGCATTTTTCTGCCCCCTTTTATACTAATTTTTAAACTAATTTGCATATCTATATAGTCTTGGAACAATTCTATTGGCTAGAAAAGGATTACAAATACCACGTGAAATTACAAAGATGATCGATCTTTGTTATTATGAAAAAACAAAAAAGAAAAAAATGAAAAAAATTACATCGGCCCAGAATCGAACTGGGTACCACTGGTTCGCCGTAACAAATTACGTAGAAACCACACGCTACTCCACTGCGCCACCGGTGCTTCTGAATATTTGCGTTTAAAACATCGTTAAATAGGTAGGTTTCTGAAATTATTTGATGAAGTTGGTAAAAAGAAGTTGAAAGTTTTAAAATTTGAACCAATTTTGATTAATGCGTATAAGTGTGTTAATAAGCATAACTTTCTTTTTTTTTTGGTATACTCAAACCCGAATTATTATATTTATCATTTTGCTTAGGATAGTTTATATCCTATTAATTATTATTATTATTACAAGTTTCGTGCGCAGGGTACGTCAGGGTCTAGGTATAAACAGAAAGCAAATACGCGGATCACCAAAAACACAAAAGTTCGAATAAGTTTCTGATGAACAAATATCTGGAAATTAAATCCGTAAGTATATAATTCAAATACTTCCGTTGTGTTCAAAAAAGGCTGTTAAAAATAGAAACCCCCGGCTGGACTCGAACCAGCGACCAGAGGGGTCAAACACCATGATGCTAACCACTACACCACGGGGGTTACGACAATGGTAAGTTAAAATTAGTTCAAGTTATTTTGTTTGTTTTATTTATCACTATGGACTGGTTCCAAAAATTAATTTTATTTCCATAAAAAGAGTTAAGCTTAGGAGTTAACCGAAAAATGATAAGCGGGTTATGAGCTTTCATTTGGTATATTTGAAACTGGGTTTGGTACATTAAAAACTGGATTATTATATTTATCATTATGCTTAGGATAGTTTATATCCTATTAATTATTATTATTCTCCGGACACTAATTTGAAACAGGTTTTTCTCAGCCCCCCCTGGTCGGATTGGTCCCAAACTTTGGTAGAGGGATCTCTACCATTAGTACTTGCACCCCCCAACTTTATGGACTCGTGGCCCCTCGGGGGCCCGCGTCACGTGACCTTGAAGGGAAAATGGACGAAACCTGTTGGGGTTATGTTTCAGCCATTAGTATAAAAGGGTGTAAAAGGGTTTCAGATCTCCAATTTTCGAAATTTGGATGTGGACGTCCCTAGGGGTAATTTGGGCCCCGGAAGACGAATCCGAGGTCCATTTTCGTCTAGGACCTCTCGGGACTCTTCCATGACCCCCCTAGGGCACGCTGCCCAGGGGGTCCCCAGGGGTCAAATTTTCGAAATTGGGATTTTGACGTCCCTAGGGGTAATTTGGGCCCCGGAACACGAATCCGAGGTCCATTTTCGTCTAAGACCCCTCGGGACTCTTCCATGACCCCCCTAGGGCACGCTGCCCAGGTGGTCCCCAGGGGTCAAATTTTCGAAATTGGGATTTTGACGTCCCTAGGGGTAATTTGGGCCCCGGAACACGAATCCGAGGTCCATTTTCGTCTAGGACCCCTCGGGACTCTTCCATGACCCCCCTAGGGCACGCTGCCCAGGGGGTCCCCAGGGGTCAAATTTTCGAAATTGGGATTTTGACGTCCCTAGGGGTAATTTGGGCCCCGGAACACGAATCCGAGGTCCATTTTCGTCTACGACCCCTCGGGACCCTTCCATGACCCCCCTAGGGTACCCTGCCCAGGGGGTCCCCAGGGGTCAAATTTTCGAAATTGGGATTTTGACGTCCCTAGGGGTAATTTGGGCCCCGGAACACGAATCCGAGGTCCATTTTCGTCTAGGACCCGTCTGGACCCTTCCATGACCCCTCTAGGGCACCCTGCCCAGGGGGTCCCCAGGGGTCAAATTTTCGAAATTGGGATTTTGACGTCCCTAGGGGTAATTTGGGCCTCGGAACACGAATCCGAGGTCCATTTTAGTCCAGGACCTCTCGGGACCCTTCCATGACCCCCCTAGGGCACCCTGCCCAGGGGGTCCCCAGGGGTCAAATTTTTGAAATTTGGATTTTGACGTCCCTAGGGGTAATTTGGGCCCCGGAACACGAATCCGAGGTCCATTTTCGTCTACGACCCCTCGGGACCCTTCCATGACCCCCCTAGGGCACCCTGCCCAGGGGGTCCCCAGGGGTCAAATTTTTGAAATTTGGATTTTGACGTCCCTAGAGGTAATTTGGGCCCCGGAACACGAATCCGAGGTCCATTTTCGTCTACGACCCCTCGGGACCCTTCCATGACCCCCCTAGGGCACCCTGCCCAGGGGGTCCCCAGGGGTCAAATTTTCGAAATTGGGATTTTGACGTCCCTAGGGGTAATTTGGGCCCCGGAACACGAATCCGAGGTCCATTTTCGTCTAGGACCCCTCGGGACTCTTCCATGACCTCCCTAGGGCACCCTGCCCAGGGGGTCCCCAGGGGTCAAATTTTCGAAATTGGGATTTTGACGTCCCTAGGGGTAATTTGGCCCCCTGAACCCGAATCCCGGGTCCATATTTGTCTAGAACGCTCGTGGTCCCCGCCAAGCCCCCCTCCCTAGGGTACTATGCCCCAGGGTGCCAAAGGGGTCAAATTTTCGAAATTGAGATTTTGATGTTTCTAGGAGTAATTTGAGCTTCTGAACACAAACAGAGGGTCATCTGCCTAGAATAGAGGGTCCTCTGCTTAGAATAGAGGGTCCTTTACCCACTGTCGGCAACCCGTTGATGTCAACCGACTTGTTTGACTTAGTCTGACTAGCTGAAGCTACAACTATGTGCCAAATATTTTCAAACGTTTCCAAGACAGTGCAAAAAATGCTTACGAAGAGTCTAAATCAAGTGTGATATTATAAGTTACTAACCAACCAAGCGCTAATCTAATCTGTTTGAGCCATTTTAGAAATAGGCCAGTACTGTTCAATATAACATATTCCAAATATAAGCAAAGCCAGGACTAATAGAAGGAATACATTAAAAGATCCAGATGGAAAATTTTGCGTTATCCTTGAATAAATCCGATTCAATATTCTTAGCAAAACTTACCGTATCCGCTGTTAAGAGTTAAAAAGAAATCGGTGAAAACATTTCTGCTCAGTGATTAACAGCTATCAACAGCTGGTGGGGAACTTGTACATAATTTAAAAAGCTATGTCGCGATTCGGACTAAATTCTTCGGATTAAATTCATTCGAACTATTCGACCCTACTCAACAAATGTTTCTAGATTTTTACTGCGTTTGTACAGTTTGCCCGTTCCGTCATCAGACAATTTGGAGTGTCTATAAGAAATTCTTAACCACCGGAAAAAGAATGGGGAAATTCCAATTTGAAGGGGACAGCTTGTGGCGTGCGATCATAAATAATATACATAAACCGCAGTACAAAATAAACGTATATATATCGTCAGACCGCCTACACTCCCCCATCAGTTCAAAACGGACATTATTCTGACAGGCACATGTAAAGATATACATCACTAGTGTTATACCACGATACCATTACCAAAATAAAATGTCACGAATCAAATCAGTTCACTTTCTAGCAAAGCCGCGTCCCAGCGCGCTCCGCCTGCTCTGATAGCCACTGGCTCGTGC
Organism: Trissonchulus sp. WLG1_4; assembly: GCA_030248245.1. Taxonomy (NCBI): domain Eukaryota; kingdom Metazoa; phylum Nematoda; class Enoplea; order Enoplida; family Ironidae; genus Trissonchulus; species Trissonchulus sp. WLG1_4. The sequence goes on from JASANF010005543.1 coordinate 18,838, forward strand.
CTCGTTCCGGCCCACGTGGGATCTGGGACTCTGGGACTCGTAGGGACGGGCCCGCCCGCGTCCCACCCCTCCCATGCCCGTGGGCGGTCGGTCAGCTGAGCTGCTCGGGCCCTGACCGGCCTGGGCCTCTGGACTCGACTCCACCGATAAAACATCCAGCCCCCCGCCGGTCCCACTGGGGCCCCCCTGATCCCCCTCCAGCACCAGCACCTCCGGGTTCTCCTCCTGGTCCCCCCCGGACGAATAGCCCGTCACCAGGGGGATCAGTGAGAAAATGGGCGAGCCGCCGCCGCCCTGTCTGCGACCCATGCGACTGCGGCCAGTGCCAGTTTCCACAGAGGACCAGTCGTCTGGGAAATCCTGGGGCGAGTCGCCACCGTGTCTGGACGAGCCATCCTCGTCTCCCAGCTGCACACTCCAGCTTCGGTGGGCTGGGACCGTGGGAGCCGAGTTCCCCAGAGCGGCCAGCACCGAACTGTGGGACGTGGGCATGATCTGCTCCAGCAGCTCGGGCGGGGCCGCATCATTGTCCATAGCCTCCACTTCTTGATTGTCTTCCTGAAACGCAATCTAAAATTAACACAATAATTATATATATATATATATATATATATATATATATATATATATATATATATATATATATATATATATATATATATATATATATAATATATATACCTTATTAATAAGATATAAACTATCCTAAGCCAAATGACAATTATTCGGATTTGAGTATACTGACAGAAAGCTAACGTTATTCGCTAAGTAATGTACTAACAATATTTAGGCTGAATTCTTTTCATGAAAACGAAAATAGTTCCTATAATACAAAATATGAAATAAAAAACACAAACTAAAACTATTATCAATCCGGTTTTGGGGTCCCCCCCAAGAACTCTCGATTTTTCGGGGTCCCTCCTTTCCTCAATGCATACACATAATATGATAGCTGCAAATTGAAGCACCTTCTTTGCTTCTTTATTCACAAGCATTCCTCAGATTTAAGCCTACAGCCAGAGCCAACACACAACACACAAAACGACAGAAAAGCCAACAACTAAAGAACTTGCAACGGCAATCAGTTACACGAAGCTCTCTGACAAAAAAACGTATAGTAATAAACTTAAGAGAACTTAAACTTATAATATATAATTGTGACGAAAATAATAATTTCTAAACTTCACGCTAGATTGCAACACCACTAACACCTAGTGAACACAGCCAAATATGCTGGTCTTACTGTAGCGGAGACAGCCGTTGCCAAGCTGTCAACATCGTTGTCTGCATTATCATAGTAGTCGTTATAGTCGTCGAAATGGTCAAAATAGTGCTCCTCATTGTCCGTATCATCCAATCCTTCCAAGTCCGACATCGTCTCGTAGTCTCCTTCCAGATCATAGTCTTCAATATCCAAATTCCATCTATCCAAATAGCCACTGGCCGCTTGTCCGGAGTTAACGCTGCTGGTAATGGTGTTATTCTGGCCACCGGTACCGGTACCGGCGTTGGCGGTTCCTCTGACGGAACCGGCCACGGCTGTTACGCTGGCTCCCGAGTCCGAGTCCGAAACCGGAGCCGTGGAAACAGCCGACGACCGGTTTTGTCTAGCGGTTGATGTGGACTCGCTTCGCAATGTGGGCGCAACTGTAATGATCTCTGTTCCGCCCAAAGGGGTCGATCTAAACATCAGGCCCCGCTCCTGACTGAAACCGGATCGGGTGTAGTCTTGATGACTCGCTTCCACTCGATTAAGTAGACTTTCGTGCAGACTCGAGGTCGTACTGGCTTCCCTGGTATCTCTCCAGTTGCGTGTCCGGTGGTGGCTGGGCGAAAAGGTAACCATCCTAGATCTAGACCAAGGCCTGTGGTTGTTGCCACTGGCAAACGGTCTGAAAGCGCCACCGCCGCCGGATGCTTCAGTCTGGGCCACCGGTCGAAAAGCCGATTCTTCTGTTGACGCAGAAGCATCAGGACGTCGACTTGTCATGGTTCTTTTCCTCCTGCTGCCCGCAGACGCCGGGGTCCGTTCTGCATTCCTGGACGCAGTCTCGGCTTGGTCCAAAACTTCAACCGCAGCTGCGGCTTTTCCCGCAGACACAGAGTCGCCTGTTCCCATGGCTGCGTCCACGGATGTTGTCTGCTCGACATTCGTCACCGGGGTTTCAGTCGTAGAGCCTTCATCCTCGTCAGTACGCGTCATTTGGGGCAGACTATCACACCACTGTAACAGAAGTCGATTATTCTCTTCTACTTTTTCCAACAGTCGTTGCAGTTTCTCTGTAGCTGGCTTCAGTTCAACGTCCAGTGTCTGGGCAATTTTCTCATGCTGCAGAATGGTGCTAAACTGGCTGGCCAAATGTTTACCGTTGCTGGCTGTGGATTTGGAGCTTGTCGGTTTGTCTGCTGAGCTCGTCTGGGATTCGTCTGCTGAGCTAATCTGGGCAAACTGATCGCCATATTGCTTCACAGTGTTCAGCACCGTTTTCAAACTGTCCTCTTGGTTCTTCAGCAACTCTGCGCAACGATTTTTCAGCGTCTGCGAGATGCGTTTGCCGCAGGATACTGCTTCCTGTGCCTTCTGTTCATACGGCGCCATAAGCTGCAACTGCGGTCTCAGCTTCTGTACCAAACTCTGCAGCTCCTTGGCGCGACGAGAGCAATGAGCCTCAAAGTCAATCACTCTGTGCTCTTTGTGCTGTCGTACAACGCAGGAAGAGCAATGGAAAGTGCCACAGTCCAGACATCGCCAGAAGTCAGCCAAAGACGGAGCCACTGGGCCGCCAAAGGCCGAGCTGGGACCCGCCTCTTGCTGAGCATTCGGACAAGAGTCACTGTCGCATTTGACGCCTCCGTTATCCTGCTTGGTGCCGCTCAAACCGTTGCATGATCCTGAAATGTTAAAAATTAAATACTACAATGCTGAAATACGCATAACCATAAATATATGCAAGAGGGGGCGAAGGGCTCACACCCTTGCCCCTTCCCTTAAAATTGAGGATCCCGGGAATGTGGATCAAAATTTGGGCCAAAACTGAGTGAAAAATGGCAACTTTTTCTAAATCTTTACTTAGCATAAATTATGATGTTACGGTTAATCAGAAGGAAGGGTGCTCAAAAATCGGCCGGAGAGGCCCCCCAACATGTCACATTTAAAAAGTCGTTGTCCGCTGCCGAAGTGCGCAACTCAACCTCATTCCTTGCCTGACTTTGAAACATTTCGAAATACATATATAAAATATTTATCTCAGGTTGAATATCTCATCTCCTATCTCCATCGAAGCCTCGCGACGCCATTCAAACTTCGAATCAGTTTTTTTATCGAGCGCCCAAATTGTCAAA
>JASANF010005547.1:0-11031 GCA_030248245.1 Trissonchulus sp. WLG1_4
GGGCGCTATCGCGCCAACCCTGATGTAGTTTGAACTTGAAGTTAGCCAAAGTTTGCTACTGAACTGACATTATCCAGCAGTAGACAGTTTTGACCATTTCATGCTTGGGATTCTGTAAAAAAATCTTCGTGATTTTGGAAAGTTTTGAAAACTTCAAGTCTCATCTGAAATACCGAGACCACCCTATGGCAGGTCTCGGTTTTCCTACCGAGACCGAGACCGAGACCGAGACCTAGACCGAGACCAGCCTAGGCTCGGGTTTTTTACGAGACCGAGACCGAGACTGCCAACCCTGACACACACACATAGTATAGCCTCAGGATCAACAATTTCTAGTCGCTGTTCAACGATTCATCCTTACAGTCGTTTGTCCGTTTAGTTGTTTATTAGAAAATGTGGCACCTTAATACAGTACTGAACAAAATTGCTTGCTACAGACTCCGGAGTCAGAGCGGAGTCAGAGTCACTTGATTCCGAAGTCAAATTGTAAGTACATAGTATATAGTTATATGATATGTAATTTGACTCCGAAGTCAAGTGACTTCCACTCAGCTTTGACTTCGACGTCCGTAGCAAGTAATCTTGGTCGGTACTTGGATCAAGTGTAGTTTGGTGGCGTGATTTTTCATTTTTTTTGCTGGCTGTAAGTATGAATCGAACCTAACTTGTGAATCCATGATAACTTTTCAGTATTTCAATAATGAATGACTATCTTGCCGCTATTTTTATTGTTTTTTAATTGACAGTAAAGTGTTTTGGTTTTTATGTTCGTAAACTAGTTTTTGTTAGTTTAGTGTGTAATTTTTAACCCCAAAGTTAGTTTTATGAACTATTAATCTAACTAACTAAATAACTTTGGTTAGTTTAAAACGGAAGACGCCCTTTTGTCTAGGCTACAACTAATAGAGATGCAAGTTTTAAGTTCATTTTTTGTTGTTCCTTACACTTGTCGAAGTTACAAAATTCGGAAATTTTGAGCCGCGGGTCGACCCGCAGGCACCCACTTTAGGCGGCGCGAGTCGTTAATGTTTTGTCCGACACGTGAAACCTGAAAAATTTTCATGTCGGACTCCAATTTTACAGAAAGTCGATTACTGTGTAATAGTGCCATTCGTTTAACCCTTTGACGACCAGAGGTTCTCCCTGTAGGCAGTCAAACTTTGACACCTTCCAGTTTTTGGTCATTGCTCGAACAACGTACGTCGTAGAGAGCTCGCAAAACCACCATTCGATAGAGAATTTAATGGTGAACAAAACATATTGAGTCAATTAAGGGTCTAGGACGCACCGTTTTTGCGTTATAAGCGCTCAAAGTGTACCTCACCCTAGAGTATTAACACAGCAACCGTGCGCCTATCATAGTTGACTGCTAAAAATAAACTACAATATCCGCCGTATCTGACGCACAAAAAGTCGACTGCCAGAGTTGCGATCAAACATCATAATAAGGCTATAAAGAAAATACAACTTTTGCGATGAAAAACACTAAAATTTTCACACTGCTTAACTCTATCATGCCCAAAGGATCATGGGAGATACCCCACGATGAGCTATCATATCTAGGGCTATGCAACTTGACTAGTCTATTCTAGTGACAAGATCTTTTAGCTGTTTTTATGGGGAATTGTAGGTCTTCGCATTTGGCCGGCAATTTTTAGTCCTACTGCCACACAGCGAAGCCTATGCTCATTTAAGGGGGTAGTGTCGCGAAAGCAGTCGATTTTGCGCGACTATAAAACCTTTTCAATAAAAGATAGGTGATTGTTATTTATATATTCTAAAAATATGTTTTAAGGCAAATATTTTTGCCAAGTTTCAGAAAAATTGATCCAGCATACAGTTAGCAGTGAAGTCGCAAAGTCGGAAAAATGACGTTTTGAAAACCTATTCACATTCAATAATTTCGTCACAATTAAAAAACTTTTTGTTTAAATTCTTTACACAAAGTAAAAGCACATATGCTCTAGTTTATGCACACAAAATTTAGTGCAAATTGCTTGAGTGGTTGTGGAGTAATGCCTGTTTGAACTGTGAAACTGTGCGTAACCTGTAAAGTACTCACAGCAATAATGATAAATTGTAAAACATTTAGACACTTATTTTGAAATCAAAAGAAAATCGAACCTTTATTTTTCATTTTTCTTATTTGTGGCAAAAAATTGTGCGTCCAAACATTACATGTACTTCACAAGCTGGCCAATCTGATATCTGGCTTGATTTTTTGAACTTTTATGTCTCTATTGTGTGATGTCTGGCTCACAAATGGTGATTGGTTGAAAATATTGGTAGATATTGGTAGTCTAGTGTCTGGCAGTATGTATTTGACACCATATAACATTTCACTAGTTTCTCAGTGAACGTACAATTTCAAAGCAAAAAATTCTCATTTTGCAGCCTATGAGCAAAACTGCTTTGGCGACACTACCACCTTAAGCAATGTGCAAATTTGACTTTTTTCATCGCAAAAGTAGTATTTTCTTTGAGGCCACATTAGGAAATCTAAATGCAGCTCCGGCAGTCTGCTTTATGTGCATCAGATATAGCGGATAATGTAGTTTATTTCTAGCATTTAACTACGGCAGGCGCACAGTTGCTGTGTTCATACTCTAGGATGAGGTACATATTATGCCTGAGCGATGGCGCAAATTTATAAAAATTCTCAACTTTGAGCGCTTATAACGCAAAAACGGTGCGTCCTAGACCCTTAATCGACTGATTATGTTTTGTTCACCATTCATTTCTCTATCGAATGGTGGTTTTGCGATCTCTCTACGACGCACGTAGCTCGAGCAATGTCCAAAAAACTAGAAGGTGTCAGAATGAGGCTGTCTAGCCAGTGATACTCTGGGCATTAAAGGGTTAATTAGAGAACGCTGACTTGCAAATCTTGAACCGATTTCAGTCTAGTTGTACTTTTTTAGTAATACTAACTTCAAATTGCTCATTTTTGAGCTCGCAGACTGAAAAATTTGCAATTCAGTTTATTTTTAATCAAGCATAGGTTTTGCTGTGTGTAGCAGGACTAAAATTGGGCCACCAAAGGCAAAGATCTGCAATTTCTGAAAAAACAATTAGAAGATCAGTTGACTAGAATAAGCTAGCCAAGCCTTACAGCCCCAGATTGGGCATCCACCCGGTGGGGTACCTGAGGTTCACAGTGCGCATCAAAGGGTTAAAGTAGCAACTAGCAATGTGAAATTGCACCTACAGATGTAAAACTGAGCAAATTATACTTGGGCATCAGCTGAAAACAATCAGGTATATTTAGGTATCTTAAATTGGTGGGTCAAAGTGGGTCGCGGGTCGGCTTTTACGGCGCGGGTTGGGTCGCGGGTCGAACATTTTGAGCCCCGCCCACCCCTGAGTCAAGAGTTAGATTCGCATGCAAAAAAATTAGAGCAACCGATTCCGTCAATAATGCTTCACACTAGATTACATAACTGGCTGAAAATTGAGTCTTAAGGACAAAATGAATGGAATTTTACGTGCCAGGTCAAATCTGATTGACCCGGGGCCGGTTTCATAAAAAGTATATTAGTACATATTCGTCCTAATATACAACTAATAACTAATTATTAGTTTATTAGTTGCAATATTAGCGTTGCATAACTAATGAACTAATGACTAATTATTATTCATTATTCATTAGTGCATTAGTTTACTATATTAAAATTTACTATATTATTATTAGTGATGTGGATCGGATCAGTGGAGAGGAGGTTTCTCATCATTCAAGTTGCGTGAAGACACGTACTAAATGTGTGGTGTGAAATGTTTAGAAATATCTTAATTTTATTAATTTTCGCCTACAAAACATCTTGCGACATTGTTTTCGTTAACACCAGAGTTGTGCATTGTTCGTTAAAAGGCAGAATTGACGCGGATCAAAATTTTCGACCCGCGCCCCAATTCAACCAGCGGTTTAACACTTGTGGGTAACCCACGATCCAACCCGCGCCGTCAAAGTCGACCCACGACCAACCTTGACCCACCATTTTAAGATACCGCTCCTGATAATCGATCGTTTTAGTTGATAGCCCTGTACAGCTGTACATTGTTCACATTGCTACCTAATGTAACAGAATGGTACCCAAATTTATGTACCCAGATTGGATTGAATACGTGAAAATTTTTTCAGAATTCAGAATTCGCATTTGACAAAATGCAGCGACCCGCGCAGCCTGAAGTGGGTACCCATTACCCAAGGGTTGACCCACGGCTGAAATTGTCCGATCCAACCCAACCCAACCTGTGGGTATCCACGACCTACAGCAGTGACCCAAAATTTTCAAGAAATTTCCATTCTCCAATTAATCAAAATTTTTGGTCGTGAGATTGTCTACCAAGCTTTCATTGCAAAAATTCCATCTTATTGTCTATATGGCATATGCTGACTCATTAACTTTATACAGCAATGTACTCGATATACATATAATAAGTTATACTTAACGATATTTTTTACGAAAAATGAGATTTTTTTAACTTTCATCAAGGTACGCAATTTTTAATCGGATCGGATCGGCCGATCCGGGCCTGGATCGGATCGGATCGGATCGGATCGCCACTCAAGCTTCCGGATCGGATCGGCATCAAAATTTCGGACCGATCCGATCCGATCCACATCACTAATTATTATAAAAATTATATGAAACGCTCATAATTGGAACTAATGGAAAAACCACCAATTACTAATTATTAGTAATTAGTAATTAGTGATTATTTATGAAACCGGGCCCCGGAGGGTCAGAAAGGGCTTTCTTTGTAAGCATGATTTTTAAACAGTTTATTTAAGGCCGGTTCACACGAGGCGATTTGCAGGCGATTTTCAAGCAACCAACCACCAGGCAACGCGCGTTGCTTCAAAATTGCATCGTGTGAACGTGCAGGCGATTTGCAGGCAACCAACATTTTTCAGTCGCGACGTGCGCGACTTTTTCAGGCAACGAGCAGGCAACAGCCAATCAGATGTTAGCATTCCCGCTAGAGCTTATTTTCTCACGGTGCCCTAACAACTAGTTATATGTAGTTTTTTCAACTGCGCGTTTAAAAAAACTTCCGTTCCTTGTATTGTGCTGCTATAATATACCTATTCACAATGAGCAGGCCTGAGGAAAGCTAAAAAGGGTTGACTAACATTTACTTACATTCAGTGTCAAACATCAAATGTATTTACATGACCGCTCAAAGGCCAACTTCTAGCCCATTTATTCAAACTCGAACCGTCGAGACATAAATACACACTAAAAAGTACGAAGCCAACCAACTGCACCCTTTGGCACGAAAACAACTGCCAGTTTGAAATTTAGGCGGGCTCAAATTTGATTGGCTGTTGCCTGCTGGTTGCCTGGTGATCGGTTGCTTGAAAATTGCCTCGTGTGAACGTCTTTTTGCAAGCAACTTCCAAGCAACGCGCGTTGCTTGCAGATTGCCTGAAAATCGCGTTGCCTGCGCGTTGCCTCGTGTGAACCGGCCCTTAGGGTAAAATTAACTCGTTTCTAGACCAGGGTAAGATTGATACTGTAGACAAATGTACATTGACTTTCCTTTCTGCCTGGCACATCACATAACATATGTACAAATCATATTTTCAGACTAAGCCTAAGCCCAAAACTAAGCCTATTTCTAAGCCTAAGCCTGAGTCTTCTAAATTTAGTCAAAAGAAGAAGCCTAGGCTTAGATTAGCATTTTCGGCTATATTTTTTACATAATGTGCCAGACAGAAAAGTGACGATCAAAATAGCCAAGGGCCGCAATTCTATAATCTGCCAAGTTGGTCTTTAGTCATTGCTCAGAAGTTTGCCAAATTGTATCCGTTTATTACCTACTTAGTTTGGAAGTTTTTGACCCACACTAGTTCTTGGTAGGTAGCTGGACTTTTGTAATTAATTAATTTTATTACTACTTTGGACTTAAAAATACATAGCAACAGGTAGCACGCGGTATTTCATTCAACCGGGTTTTTCCATTCATTAGAAACTGGATTTTGGTGTTGATAAAATGTAAACAAAGCCAAAGTATGGAATTAATTTTGGGGTATAGGGGATACATATCGAATTGTAATAAAATATAGAATATATTGAAACCCAGAAGAATTTTTAATAATTTTTTTGGGAAAACGGTTATTTTTTAAATCAATTGTCATGTGGGCAAAAATTTAAACAAACATTTTTTTGCATGTTTTGTTTTGTGAATTTGTTTAACCCCTCAATTTAAATTTAGAACGTTTAAAACGGTTGTTTTTTGCCGTATTTTAATATACTATTTTTAATCGCTTGAGTAAGTTTGTAATTGGCACTCCCAAAACATGTTCATACATCTTTACTACGAACCAACTTTGATTTTAATTTAAATTGAAATTTAAAAAATCCTTATCAAAGAAGACAGCCGGTCTTGTTATGCAATACGCAGGGTTTCAAAAGTCACTAATTTTGTAAGTTAGATGGGTTGAAGGTTTAACATAGGGTGGGGAACTTTACGCTAACTTTTTTGCGACTTTTAAAGGATCTTCAACGTATTAATTAATTTGTAAATTTGGTCACGTTTTCAAAGTTTAGATATTTTTATTAAAAAATTCAGCTCTGTCCTCTTTTTCAGTGGTACTTTGGTCCCCGAAAGTTTCTTTAGGTACCTTCGTAATGAAACTTTCGATTAAGATTTTAAAGGTGACATAATTATAAACGTTTTTATTTCAGTATAAATCGTCTAGATTTACAGCGAAAAACACAGACGCCATTGAAAGCCCGATACAATGCTTGTCCGTATGTCTGTGAATAACTGTCAAGTTTGTCGAGGCGAAGTTTGTCTTTTGTCCGTATCGCGAAATAACCAATCAAAATTGAGTATGAAGAGTCACGTGTTTCTCAGTGGGACAACATAAGTTCTTGGTAAGGTATGGTCGGTCTATACTTGCATATGACTCGGACTTTACGTTAACTTTCTTCGCGCAAAAAATGATTTGTGTGACTGCGTAAAACAAAGGTGCAAGGATAAGGACAAGTAATGAAGTAGGTTTCGTACATATGTACCTATGTGGTTCATACTTGTCCGAGTTCATAAGCCGTAACAGAAACTTGTTCATAAGCCGTTGTAGGTCCCTCAGTATTTTTTGTCCTTTGCGTAATTTGTTTAAAAAGTTTGCTTACGGACAAACCAACTTACGGACAGAACTTGCGGCTATCTTATGTAGGAATGTTTAAGTTACAGGGTTTTAAATCAGTAAAGTTATCAGTTAGTTATTTGCGCAAAAATTAAATCATGATTAAGGAACCTCTAGCCTGGTTTTGATCCAGTAAACCCACTCACGCGCAGACAGGAAATAGTTGTCAAATAACTGTGAATCCCTCTTCAGGCTATGAATGTAGCTTAGCAAATATTTACATAATCAGTAATCCCCGCTTGAACTAATGTTACCTACAACTTTTGTGATGAATTATCCGGAACTTATTCACGAGTTTCCGAATGTCTTATCAAAGTTTGTCTGACATACTGCTATTCTTGCGCAGAGCCAGCTAAGCCCAAAACTGTTTTCACACACGTGTAACAGGTCGAACTTAGTGGGTATATAAAAAGCTATAAGCTAATATTATTCTAGGAATATATAGATATATATTGTACTTTTTTTATTCAACACTTAAAATTACAACTTTTTTAATTTATAAGTTTTTCAGTTAACGGTTTTGTGTTTACGTAACTGTAGGTATAAACTTTACATACATATACACTTTTTGGCATTTTTTTATATAAAATATGCGAAAAATTTAGCCGTTATGTCAGAATTCAAGGAATTTTGCCGATAAAAGCATCCGGGGTGGCGTGAATTTTTTTGAATGAAATTATTCGTGCGATAGTTTGAACTGAATCCAAACTGTATAACCGCGTGTACCTACTGTATTGTTAGTGCTTATTTTTGTAAGATCTGTATGTAACTTGTCCGTAAGAAAGTTCGTTTGTCCGTAGCTAGGCATTTATTTTTCCTTGTTTTTTGGTTCCTCTCTTCATTGAAATACCCTGAGCTTAAAGTTTGGAAACATTGAAAAAATACCAAGTATTTAGTTCAAATCTTAAACGTTTGTGGCAGTCTTCAGCGTGTTTTTTTATTTCGTTTAGTCGGACTAATTATAAAAAGTAAAGATTGGCGAAAGTTTATTAAAACTTTGTAGAACAACTAAGCCACATTTTCTGCTTTTGTTTGCCAAATTTTATGAATTTAAATTAATCTAGTTAATGTAATCCAGTTAGTATTAATTTATGAAACCCCTTAGTCGTTGTACATATGTCATTGTGAATCAGAGATGAAACCGGGTCACTTTCTGCTGACCCGGTGACCCGGTGACCCGGTAGACCCCCTGACCCGGTGACCCGGTGACCCGGTGCCCGGTCTAAGGGTCGATTCATCATACTTCAATAGGGCATATGGACAAACGGACATAGGGCATACGGACAAAGCAAGTTTTGTCCGTTTTTTTAATTCATACTTTTTAGGGCAAACGGACATTGAGACGTATGGACATACGGATGTACGGGCATACGGACAAAGGTGCGATTCATACTTTTGAGCCGTATGTCCGTTTGTCGGTATGTCCTACAATTTCGGGCAGAGTTGAACTGAATTTAACTTTGCCGGACATACGGACAAAGTGAAATTGTGCCGTTTTATACGGATGAACGGACATACGGCTGAAGGGCAAACGGGCATACGGCTGCACGGACGAAAGTATGAATCAAACGGCCGTTCTGCCGTTCATTTTGTCCGGATGTCCGTTCGTCCGTTTGCCCGTATGTCCGAATGTCCGTGTAGAAGTATGAATCGAGCCTAATGCGAAGCTTAAGCTAGTGTTTGCTCGTTTCTAAATATAAACTCACAAAACGTCTGTGTTAATTTTAATGTAATTAACTAACACAGAATAATGTTCTTAACATATTTCTATTATTGTATAAGATAGTTCTGTGGGCTTGCCCCCGATTTTACTTTTTATGGGTTCCCATAGGCAGGGGTGGACGCGGGTCAGAATTTTCGACCCGCGACCTAACCCAACCCGCGGCTCGACACTCGTGGGTAACCCGCGACCCAACCCGCACCGTCAAATCCGGCCCGCGACTTACTTTGACCCACCACTCGGCGTAGCCAGGATTTTGATAAGGGGGGGTCGCACGTTGTCCACTTTTTTGCTCACTTGTTTAAACTCACTATTGCGTTGTCCGGCGGCGTCAGCCACCAGAATCCTTAATTTACACTTATTGGCGAACTGGCTTACATAACAAAATGTAAATTTGGTCATTTAAATTAAATAAACTCACTGTTGCGGGGGTATGGGCCTGAGAGCCGCAGCCCCCAGACAAAATGGAGGTTTTTTTCAATTTTTGGACAATTTGGTCAACTGGAGACGTATCAAATTATTTTTTTCGACAGGAAAATCGAAAACAAAAGATGGGAACTTCATATCAGATCAGTATATTACACAAGTAAATGTAGCATAATGCACTCGTGTAGATAGGCATATATACCTAGGTTTTGATGAAAATAAGAATGAATAGTAAACCACGAAGTTTGCAGGGGTCTGGGGCGACAGCCCACAGGAAATATTTTGAGAATTCTTTAATTTCTAGGCCAAATTTTGTCAGTAGTATGGTTTTTTCAGTTTTCGCGGGTCGGAAAAAATTCTTTCGACCCGCGCAGCCTGAAGTGGGTACCCGCGGGTCCAACCACGGCTCAAATTTTCCGACCCAACCTAACCCAACCCGCGGGTACCCACGACCGGCGTCCACCACTGCCCATAGGCGTCGCGTAGTATTATAATCATAATTTTCTCAATTCTCCACGCTATTTCGGGCAGATAAAATTTCCTGTAATGCATAATGCTGATGCTGGAATTCCTCGATTGCATACAAGAGTTAGGAGTCTAGTTGTGTCCGAATTTGGCTGCACACGGTAAACAAAAGAACTGCTAGGTATGTACATATCAGCATGGACTTGTACCGCCAAACTTCCGCTCATCATCCGGACGGTTTACTGTTCGAGCTAGCGGCTCCACGTTTTATTCTGCTTCAAAAGTTAAAGATACAGCACCGAAGCCAATTAGTAAGTTCATTTCACTAAACCTTTGATGTGGCATTCACTGTGTTGAAAATTTACATTTTGGTTGTCAGTCAGCTTCAATTCATAGACGATCAAAAAGAAGCTAAAATTTTGCATTGCGATAAAACAAGGTCAAGGTATCTGACCCGGTGACCCGGTCCAAATAGTGACCCGAACTGACCCGGTGACCCGGTTTCATCTCTGGTGAATACCAACCCATCTGTTGCGATGAGTCATTCCATCATTGGCTTGTGAATAACGCCGGGTTTCGTTCGGCAAGCGTCAGTGTGTTTGAGCAAACGGGCCTAGACGCTTTTTGCAACTCCCAGTTCAGCAAAACTAGACCCCGGCGAACTTCGGACTTTATCATTTTTGCGTAATATTCTGTAAATATTTTGATGCTTTTTATCATCTTAGGTGCCAGCTAAACTCGGAACTGCTATTTTAGGAGACATTTAGGCATATAAACTTTTGTAATAGTCTATTCCTATGTGTTTTAAAATTATGTAGTCAAGTTGTAAAACATTTCAAAATTACGTAATGAAATTTAAATAAAGAACTTGCCGCCTAAATGGCTACCATATTACACCATAATAGCTGGCTTTAATAGTTAGCTTAATAACTTATTTAACGATTTTCTAGTCTAATCAGCACTTCTTTATTTATTTATTTTTGCTATGTTTGTGTCGTAATTTTGTAACTGTTGCCCGAAGTTGAACAATCTATAGTATTTTATATTAAACTGAATTAAGTTAGACTTTGAATAAGAATAAATTGAATTAAGTTAGAATTATATTAGATTAACTGTATGTAATTATTCCTCCAAAAGGACAAGTCAATATTTACAGCCAACCATTACGAACAAACAAACTGTCTAGCCCTGATTTTAGTTCATACTTGTCCTTGTCCTTGTCCTTATTGTTTGTCCTTAAGTAATGTCAGAAAAACTACCTGGG